>PVLD010017212.1:0-42564 GCA_004027595.1 Dinomys branickii
TTCCTCCCTCCCTCCCTTCCTTCCTTCCTTCCTTTCTTCCTTCCTTCCTTTCTTCCCTCTTTCTCTATCTCTCTCATTAATATATTGCTAAACAAAGCATATATTATCTTCTCATGGCTGAATCCCACATTCACTTCATATGGAAGTGTACCAAACAGATTATTTTTAGATGATTCATTGTAAATCAAGCATTTCAGTATATCTTAAAGGTTTCTGCCTCTAGTGAATGTTCCTGCCAAGTCTGGTTAATGTTCTATAAGATATAAACTAAGTGCATATTTGGGATCAGCCCAACGAGTCCTCACCATTGTGGCGATCAGGAAAAACTTCCCTAGTTAAGTGGTGACACTTCACTTTGGCTTATATCTTAAATATGTACCAATGTTTTTTTTAAATTTTGTTTGAACATTTTGAACAAATTAAAAATTAACATAATTTTGGGAGGTCTAATAAATCATGGGGATATGAGAGGAGTGATGGGCATAGGTCGTGGTTCCCTAGAAAGATTTTTAAAAGATACATGAGGAAAAAAACAAAAAAAAGGTACATGAGAAAGTCTGTCTATTTCACTTCCTACATTTGTGTTTGTGTATGTGGTGAAGATGCAAGGTCATGAATACATGCACACGCTCTGATTCTAGGGCCTATGTAAATAGCTTTCTTTGTAGCCTTTCAGAGCAGACTCTGTGCACTTTGCCCAATATCTTGGCAGAAGGTATGGAAGACTGACATTGACAGCACTGAGTAAATTATACTTCTGTAAACAAAATTATCAGTGTTTTAGATACTTAAATACTTAATACTTAAATGAGCTCCAGACTACCATGAAGACTTGCGTTTTTAAATTCTTTCCGCTTTCATCTGGAGATGTTTTATAAAAAATAATGGAAGAACTGAAGGCCTTAAAAGCTTATCACTACTCTACAAAACTCATACTAAATGGCTGTTGGAGGTATATAAAATATTACATTTAACAGATTTATGAACTTTGTCTATGTTAAGTATCAATAACTGGTTCTGTTTAAAACTCTGAAATCTAGTTTTGAGAGAGCACAACTTAGGTATCCCCTATGGTCTCATGAACATACCAGATATTGTAACTTATAAAAATATAGCTGAAGAAATAATAGTTGATATTCTGTACATGTGCTAGTAGCTCTCAAGGGCCCAAGAAATATGTATAGTCTACAAAAAGGTATATCGTGAATTCTTTACATGATGTGTTCAGCCATATTTCATCAGCAATCATTTAATTAAAATTGGAGCACTTTAGGAGGTTCATAGCTTATGGCTATTGTTTAATATTTGTTTTATGACTAGCAAGGAAGGGGTTGTGGAAACCAGCAACTTTTCTCCTGGGAAATAGATACAATCAGAACCACCAGCCCCGAGAATACATAAAACAGCATCTAAATCACATTTATCTCCCACCAGAGGACCAGAAACACAGTGACTATGTCTCCAGAATTAAAAATTAATAGCCATAAAAGGGGCTATAAAAGGGGTGAAAAGGATGTAGGTTTTGCAACAATATACAAAGAGCACCGAGAGGCCCATTGATTTGCATTTTGGAGGAGTTACTAAGATGGTCCGTTCTGTTTTATTGTTTCTAAATGAAAAATTCTTGTTTGTAAAAACGAACATGAACTTGCTTAAACTTTGTTTTAAAGTGGAAAGATCTTTACCTTGAATTTCTAGATCAATTGACAGCAAATTGCAGTTGGATAACTACAAATCTATTTTGTAATGCTTGAATATAATTTTATGGTAACAATGTTCCTTTTGGTTCTCATTTTGTGACTATGAAATCAAATATTGACTCTCACAAAAAAGTGATTCAGAAAAGGTGCACTCTATGAACATCTTAGAAACATTTCCACCAATTTGTTTCTTATATGTTCCTTTTTTAGATTTTCCTGAGTAATATTTTATAAAATATATATTTTGAATTTGCTTAAAGACTGATAAAATGGACTTTCTAAGGAGAAAGATACTCTGATGTTAAAATGAAAGTAACATAATGATAGTATTTTTGAACTTGCTTCATAGTACATTTGCACAAAGTAATTTATACATTCAAAGATATTGTCACAATGCTACAATTTTAAAGAAAAGGCTAACTTTGGCATCATTTTTGTTCAACGTAATGCTGAAAATCTTGACCAGTGCATTTATTTTACTTTTTTTTTTGGTAATGGGAATCAAATTCACAACCTCACACTTGCCAGGCAGGTGCTGTGCTGCTGAGCTATATCCTCAGCCCCACCAGTACATTTAGACAAAAGAAACACAGGGTGTCCAGGTTGGAAGGGAGGAATTCAAATTGTTTTTATTTACCTTCCACATGATCTTGTGTATAGATTCCCTAAGAAGCTGTTGGAACTAATAAATGAATTCAGGAAAATTACAGGGTACAAATTAATTTATAAAATCAGTAATGTTTCTATATGTTAATAGCTAGCTTTCTGAGAAAGAAATCAGGAGAACAATGCCAGTTAAAATAGCTATAAGCCAGGCATTGTAGTGCATGCCTGTAATCCCCATTACTCTGGAGGCTGAGGTGAGAGGAATACAAGATCAAGGCCAGCACAGGCAACTCAGTGAGACCCTATCTCAAACTCAAAAGTAAATGAAAGAGCTAAGGATACAGTTCAGTGCAAAGACCCTGGGTTCAATCCACAGTATTGCCAAAAATAAATGAGTAAATAAATAAACAAGAGAGCTGCAAAATATTGATTAAAAGACTTAAGAATAAACAAGCAGAGAGGTAAAATATCTCTATGATAAAACTACATGTGGCTGGAGATACAGCTCAGTGGAATAAGTGTTTGCCTGGCAAGCACATGGTCCTCAGTCTGATCCCCGGTACCGCAAAAATAAATAAATAAATAAATAAATAAATAAATAAAACTACAGAACACTGATGGAAGACATAATGACATTATTAAAATGCTCATACCACTGAAAGAAATCTTCAGATTCAATGCAATCCCCATTAACATGCCAATGTCCTTCCTTACAGAAAGAGAAAAACAACCCTGAAATTCATATGGAACCACAAATGATCTCCAATAGCCAGAGCAATCTTGAACAAAAAGAACAAAGTTGGCTGGAAGCACCACATTACCTGATTCAAAATATACTACAAAGCTAAATATGCTAAACAGCTTGGTTGTAGCATAAAAACAGACACACAAACCAATAGTACAGAGTAGAGACCCATGGAATAACCCCATGCATTTATTATTGTCAACTGACTTTTGATGAAAGAGCCAATGGAGAAAGGATATCCTCTTCAATAAATGGTGCTAGGAAAACTATACACCCAATGCAAAAGAATGAATTGACACCCACCCACCACTAGTTACAAAAGTCAATTCAGAATAGGTCCACAGTCTCCCGAAAGAGCGTACGGTGAAGGCTAAATAAAAAGGAAAATGGAATAATTTCAAGGCCCCAGGAGGATCAAAGCCCTCTCACAGAATTCAAGATTCACCAAGGCTTTCTCTGGGTGGCCTGTATGTATATGGTTGTCAGAAGGAAGGAAGTACTGAAGAAGAGTGAAATTACTCAAAGACTTCTCCAAGTAAGGTATTAAATTAATTCTTGATAAGGATTAAATTAACCCACCCAGGAGTGAGATGCCTGAGGCTATAGTCTTTATCTAGCTGAGATGGGATCCAGATGTTCTTGGCTGCAATCTTGTCTTATCTTTTGAGGCTTTCCAACTTCCTCCACCATTACAGGTTTTAGTAGGAATTAGTGACTCACAGAGTTTCACAAACTATGAGTCTGTTTCCCACTTGTGGACAAGTGGCCTAGGCTTTGGACAGATTCACAATTAGACATAAAAAACCAATTGGTTAATTTAAGTCCTGCTCAGGGCTGCTTCATAGTGGTCTCCATCAGCCAGCATCCTAAGTTTCAACTCTGCAGCAGATCTGTCTTCTGTGAAGAAACTAAAGTTAAAGATGTAGGAGACAATCTAAAAACTAGAATGGCTTTCTGACTGCAGGAGTGGGGACAAATTGTCTTCTTATCACAGTCATCACCGAACCAATAATTTCCACAGCATGGCTGTTGATTCTATTTCAAATTACACTTGATACTTTAGTTTTGCCCTTTTCATTTACAGGCTGTTATGGTTGTTGATTTAAAATATCTCCCCAAAAGCTCATTGTGTTGAAGGTGTGGCTGCCAGCTAATTGGCTTTTAAAGTGATTGAACCATGAGGGTTCTAACTTTATCAGTGAGTTAATCAGTGAAATTATAATTTGATATCCTTACAGCATTTGCTGATTTCTGTGGTGTAAATACTCCCACTGTAGCTGATTCTAAGCTATGAGTGGTGCTAATAATTAGTTTACAAAATTTCTGGAAATCTAACTGGCCCTGTGAGCCGGTACAAATTGTTTTTGACACAGCATTGGACATAAAATTAAAGTCCCTAGGATGTTGTACAACTAGACATTTAATAGGCCAGTAAGCTAAGAGAACACACCATTAATTCCATACCCGTGCCTCTGCTACTCAAAACATCATATGGAAAGTTGAATAGAAAAGGAGGATCATAGGCCCTACTCCAGATCTACTGAACCAGAATCTGCACTTCACAAGGTGCTTAGATGATTTGTTTGCACATCGTAGTTTAAGGAGCACTTTTTATCTGGCACTATAGCATTCCCCTGCATCTGGAAGACCTCAGTGCATCAGAGTTCTTATCCACCCAGAAATATGTAGTCAGTACTCTGAGATGTAAATGCTGGTGTCTACTTAAATAACATATGAGCACTATTTGACTTGCATTCATTTTAGAAACTTGTATTAAATGCCTTATGTAAAATTGAACCATTTATACTCGTCAACCAGTCTACACTCCAGAAATAGCAGTTCAAAATAGACATGCTTCATTTACTGCAGGTGCTCTCCAAAGAGCCCTTCAGCTGTCAGGACTTGTATCTCTGGCTGAGAGTACTTTGAATACTTTGGCAAGCCGGCATGCTGGGTGGGAAAGTGTATGACCCCCAGCCAATGTCGGGTGAGAGTTGGACATCAATCCTCCAGATCCCTTGCCTCATTGGTATAATAATCATAGTTTTCAATGGTTTCATAAGTTCTTCAATCTGATTAAGGTCCAACGCCCACAGGGATAAATTATAAAATAATGAACTCTTTATTGGCTGTTTTTCCTTGCTTTCTTCTTCACCCCGTCCTCATCCCTCTGCCGGTGTCTTTTGATATTATTTGTCACACTAAACTCTGCATTTTGAGTCCCTGAGTCAGAGTCAGCCTCTGAGGAAGACTAACTTAGACTCTCTGTTGTGTAGTAGCTACTTTGCTCTGAGGAGGACAGATCATTACCAGCTGATTCGTCAGTTGAAAAGCTTGCCTGGACTTCCAGAAGTGAAGGTGAAAGAGGTGCTGGAACTTCATGCTTGGGTCAGGTATGGAGGGTGGGAGTGGGCGGCTGGGTGTATGTTTAGGAAATCATAAATAAAATCATAGTACTTAAATACATGTAAGTATTTATTCAACATAAGGCAGTTGAGGATGTAGCTTAGCAGAGTACAACAGCTGGCTGGCGTGTGTAAGGCTCTAGGGTCAATTCTCAGCCCCACAAAAAAAGTTTAAAATTTACAAGTATAAGATCTGATTCAAAAGTACAGTGAATAAATTAGAAAACCTTATTAGGTTAGAAGACACTGCAAGAATGATGGGATACACGTTTAAAGCAAGGGAGTATATTAAGTGTTTCAGGGTTAAGGGCAATGTTTACTATAGTAAAGTTTAAGATTTAAACATTCCTCATATTTATTGATCACCCCTCATCAATCACGTTTGTGGTAATTTCTGCCACCTTCTTGACAAATTTTGGCACTGTGTGACTTCTGGATCTTCCCCAAAGTCAAAACAAGTGGGAAAGGAATGGATTCTGGACACGGAGGCACCTATGACAGCACAGCTCATGTCGCTTGTGAAGGAGGATGCCCAGAGGTGTTTCAGAAAGTAGTAAGAATGGTGGGCTCAAAGTGGGGGATTAACGACAATGTGGCTTTTACTGTGACAAATGTTTTAGAGTAATTTAAACATGCACCATATTTTTTATTTTACATACAGCCCATATATATTTTGAGACATTGCTCCTCAAAGTCTGACTTGTGCACTGGCGGTGAACCTCTGATTGTCTGTCATGAGTCTACGAAAGGAAAATATTGAGAGTAACACAGGGGCTGGGGATATAGCTCAGTGGAATAAGCACTTGCCTAGCAAGCGCAGGGTCCTGAGTTTGATCCCCAGTACCGCAAAAAAAAAAAAAAAAAAAGAGAGTAACACAGTTTGATAGCATATTGACATAATTCTGACATTTTTAGTATATTTAATCATCAAGGAAGAGGCAAGAATAGGTAAACATTGATCAGTGGGTGCTAAGTCACAAGAGCAAGAAGTTCTGGGGTGCTCTTGCACAGTCAGGCAGGTAGAGATAGTAATTGTGTACTGTATATCTCAAAAACCTAGAAGAAAGGATTTTAGATGATCTCACCAGAAAGAAATGGCACGGTGGACCCAGGGCCATATGGCATTCTTCGTTTACTCAGGAGACCAAGGAGGGAAGCTCACTTGAACCTAAGAGTTTAAGGCCAGCCTAGAAATGTAACAAGAATCTGTCTCAAAAGTAAGAAAACAAGAGCCTGGGGTTGTTCTTCATTGGTAGAGTACTTACCTAGTGTCCAAACCCCCTGGGTTTGATTTCCAGTGCTGGTAAAAATAAATAAAAATAAAAAATAAAAACAAGTAATATTATAGGAGATAGATGTACTTAATTAACCTAGTTAAAATATACACAGTATATATATGTATCAAAATTCACATGGTCGATGCTGGGCGTGGTGGTGCACGCCTGTAATCCCAGCACTTGGGAGGCTGAGGTAGGAGGATTGCTGCAAATTTGAGACCAGCCTGGGCTACAAAGTGAGCTCAAGACCAGCCTGAACTGCATAGCGAGCCCCTGTCTCAAAAAGACCAAAAAAAAAATCCCCCAAAATCAAAAAACAAAATTCACATGGTGCTCTTTCAGTATGTATAATCTTTATGTTTTAGTTTATCAGTTCAAATTAACTTAATTACAAATATACATCAGTCCACAATAGACTGGCTGGGAGAAGCCTGATCCTTTAGGACAGATTGTTTGAGAAGCATAGCTCTACAGAAGTTTTTGAAGAAAAACAAACAAACCCAAAAAACCCCAAGCCCCAGAAAGATTATTATCTGAGAAGTAAGCTTTTTGTGTGTGTTTCGTACTTGGGATTGAACCCAGGCCTTCACTGAACCACATCCCCAGCCTTTTTAATTTAAAAAAAAATTAAAAACAATTCTGAGAAACAATTCTGAGACAGGGTCTTACTAAGTTGCCCAGCTTGGACTTTAATTTGCAATTCTCCTGCCACAGCATCCCAGAGTGCAGGGATGACAGGTATGTGCCACCACATATACATGATTTAAGTGAGTACTTGGCTGGGGGGAGGCAAAGTCCTACTGAAGAGACCGACAACTAGGCTCACAGAAGGCACAGCACTGGCACATCTAAGGAAAGAATGAGTCAGTTAGGAAAGATTAAAAGCAACATTCTCCAGAAAAGAGGATCTAAGCTCCACCCTAGAGGGAATCTCAGTTTAATGGTGTTTGGCAGGGATAGTGTGCTGGAAGAATTCCTCAGAACTGTGTGCTAGGTTTGAGTCTATATCCTCCCAACTGACTCCAGGGTCTAACTAGGTTTCTTGAGTGGATCATCCACATGGATCTCACACTGATCATGCAACGTGAGTGTCTTAGTTACTTTTGTCATTGATGAGACAAAATACCCAACACCCAAAGTTTAGGCGGGAAAGGTTTATTTAGCTCATAGTTTGTAGAGGCTTCAGTCCCTAATCTGCTGGTTCTAAGGCAGGGTGGTGTGGCAGAGGGGTGGCAGTTCATGCTGGCAGAAGACAGCAAAAGCAACAACAGTGAGAGGGAGACAAGTTTCTTTCTGCCCCTTATATGGTATGCAATCTACTGGGATTAGGGCTGCGCCATCCAACCCGTAGACTGATCCAGCAATCACCCACCCTTAATCTCAGCATTGTACACACTCAAGAATCAGTCACATACTCTAGATTCAGCCACCTCTGAAAAAAGCCTCAGAGCTTTGGGAGGGACATCTAGACACAGTCTGTAACAATGGGTTACCGTGACTACCTTGTAGTTCCATTCCCATGATTTGGTTTTTATCTGTCAAGTTTAAGCTAATATAGACACCATCATGTTTTCAGAGTCAGAGTGTTAAAGTCATCACTGAATCTAACTCATTCTTTTTAATGACCACATCCACATCACAGCTCAACTAGCCCCTATTAAGGACACTTACATCACTGCCAGTGTAAGACGGCAAGTAGCATTGCCACGAACATTTACTCTGTACCTGTTTGTCTTTGCTTACCTGTATGCCTGTACCTGTATCTATGGGTATAAATTCCTACAGATGCAGCTTCAGTTTTTAATTCTGAGATTTCCTTGACAATGTAAACAGGTTTTGGAAGGAAAGGAGAAAATATGATTTCATATGAAAAGATCATAATATCAAGGTTCTAGAAAGAGGAGACAGAACCCCTTCTTTCTTGCTTTCAAATTTATGTCCAGCAAATCACATTTCCTTATTCTTTAGCACAACACATTTCCTTATGTTTATAGAACAATTTTAGGACCCCTTTAAACAGGTATAATTGGAGGAGCTTGGAGTTCTCCAGAGAATTTGACTCACCATTTTTATCAGGATATATTATCGTCACATACTTTCCAATATGTCTTTTTTTCCCCTTTTCTCTCCGAACATGTAAACTATAGATGGTAGGAATAAGCAGGAAGGACAAAACTCCCCATGAATTGTTTTTATCACAACAGACCTAGTGATGGGCTTCGTTCACTAGGTGTGTGGTAAAACCCACTAATTTGGAGCCTCAAGTGGTAGGACAGGCTTCGAAATGAGAGCACCCTTACCTTATTACGAGATTCTTTTAAAGTGTCACTGAGCAAGGCCCATTCAACACGGCTGCTTGTACTGCCTTGTGCTGAATTCTATTTTAGAACAAATGCTTGTGTTAATGCCAGATCCATTATGTTCAATAGGTCAGGATGAATCTTTTCCTTGGAGAACATGCTGCTGTTAACTAGTTTGGGCATACACAGCAGAGGGCAGAATTTGGCTTGGAGTAATTAATTTGCAATCAGCCAGCTAAAGGAGTGTGTGTGTGAATGCACATCTGCAAATATACTTGCTTTCTCACATTCATCCCCCGCCTCCTGCACTGATGACATTATTCTGGCTGTGTGGAAGAGAACAGAGGAACTCGGAGAATTGTGGACCCCTTAGGATTTCTGTGTTGCCATTTTTTTCTTAATTTCAAATGAATTTATTTTTCAAAAATAAAATTCTTTTTGTATTCATCCCCAGTTTTGGAACTGGGTAGCTGTGTTGGCGCACCGCATTTCTGAGAGAATCTGCTGCTTTCCCAGAGCACAGGAGCTCTGCATCCCTGATTGCTTTGTAAAGACTGGCTCCCCAAGGTTACTCAGTCTTTAGTACACATAGCTTACCTGATTAGTTGGCATTAAAGCTTATATAAGACAAATACTTGTGAATGAGAAGAGTGCCTGTAACTTTAATAACGCTCTGGGGACTACGTATGACCTCACACCTCCAACCCAGACGCTATCTAGCCATACCCCACAACTTGTGAATTTCAATTATTTGTTCAGAGGGGCCATTCATAATTGGCTGGTGTAAGCCTGCCTTTAGGATGCAAAGCAGAAGACAATGGAAATGCTACCCAGGCGAATTAGGGCAGCAGCACTTAAACATATAAATGAAGGAGGCCTCTTTTCATGGCTACCCTTTTCTATGCTGAGAGGTCTCTGTGTGGTGACATCAAAGACGGGATTATGGGAGGAGATAAAAACTTGATCTAATGTCCATGTTTGAAGTCATGAAAGTCCTTCTTTCTCCACAGCAAAATAACCCTCTCCATAACACACACACACACACAAAAACCGGGGTCCAGGTGCAAGGGGTTGGGGCGGGCTGAGGATGGGGGATGCTGTAAGAAGGCCCCTGTTTCCTGAGGAGTAAGTCGGGGCTAGAGCCCTGACTGGCCAAACGTGCTAAATAGATTGTTTGTAGGCTGGGCTCGCTTTGTTCTGCAAATTAATATGTTGTCTTTCTTTTAAGCCCTGTGATGTTGACATGGTTCTTTAATGATATTTTAAGTAGGGTTTTCTCACTATCAACAGAGGCTAGAGCAGATTTTCTTGTTGCTGTTGTGTGAAAGGAGGGTGATCTCTAACTTCAACACCATTAACAAATATTTCCTTTAATGTTATTTGTCAATCAAATTTCCTGCCCAGTAACAAACTGTACTATTTACATCCATCCTGCACCAATGGGCTAAGAAGTGTCTGTGTTCCCGGTACAATAACAAGCTTAAAGATGTCTAGTAAATGGTCTTTCAGGACAGCATAAAAGTTTGCCAGAGGAAAGTATATCATAATTTGAAGATACTACATTCTTTGGAATTCATAGAAATTGGGATGAATATAAACTTTGGCCATTTAATAAATACATGCAGTTGCTCTGCCTGGCATTACAGCCAGAAACATTTATTTTCAAAACTCTGCAAGCTACAGGCCCACGACTTTTAAAGTCTTTAGTCCTTTAAGCACTAAATCAGCATTCAAGTGGCTGGTTAATCTCCCAAGGGCCCAAATGAAGTGCTCTGGCCTGTATTATAACAGACTGACTGCTAGACAACTCCTGAAGTGTCAGACCTAGTAAGCATGAAACACAAACAGAGCCTGTAGACAGCAGTTGCTGTGTTGGAGCCCCTCTGCACTGTCTTCTTTAAAAAAAAAAAATTAGTAGTAGTACGTGTTTGCAGTTCATGTAGTGCGTAGTCACCTTGGTGGTGGCTACATGTACGTATTACAGTTGCTTCCTTTCCTTCTCTCTTTTTTCCCTTCCCACCCTTCCTTCCCTCCTTCTGCAGTTCCCATATCCCATTTTCCACTCCTGTTGGTATTATCAATCCTAGCTTATATTAAAGTGTACAGTGTTTGCATTCATTGAGCTTACGCGGTTCCTGTACAAGGAATCCGTTTATTCTACACATTTCCCTTTCCCGTCTTCCTCATCTCTCACCCTTGTTCCCTTGGACCAGTTCCTTGTCCTAAGAGATCTGTCCCTTACTCCCTTTCTGTCCATGCTTTATCATGTTCTTTGTACTTTGCCTCACTCAAACGAGAGATGCCTCACAGTATTGAAGCTTGTGCGTCTGGTTTATTTCACTTAGCTTTATATTTTCCAGGTGCATCCATTTTCCTACAAATGTCTTAAATTTGCCATTCTTTATAGCTGAGTAGTAGTCAGTTATATTTAGAGTCTACATTTCTTTATCCAGTTGTTTGTTGGTGGGTGTACAGGCTGCTTCCAGGATTTAGCTATTAGAAATTGTCCTGTTATAAACACTGGTATGCATGTGTTGGTATAGTATAATGATTCAGCTCCTTACAGAAGATATCTAGAAGAGGGATACCTGGGTCATATGAAATTTCTAATTTTAGTTCTTTGAGAAATCTTCATACTGATTTTTATAATGGTTGTACTATTTACATTCCCATCAACAATGCAGGAGAGTTCTTTTCACCAGAGCCACACAGCACTTGTTAATGATCGGTATACTTTGCAGAATAAGATGGAAGTCTGCATTTTTCTAATGGCCAGAGATATGCAACATTTTTTCATATATCTGGTGACAAATTTGTATTTCTTCCTCTGTGAAGTGTCTGTTGATTTCTCTTGTCCATTTCTGGACTGAATCTTTCATTTTGGGTGGTTTGACTTTTTGTATATATATATTCTAGATATTAGTCCTTCATCTGAGGAGTAGCTAGCAAAATTTTCTTCCCATTCTGTGGGTTGTCTCTTCACTCTACTAACTGATTCTTTTGCTGCACAAAAGGATTTTAGTCTGACATAATCCCATTTGTTGATTCTTGTTGCTATTTCTTGTGCAATTCCTTGAGGTTCTGTTTAGAAAATCCTTTTCTACTCCTAGGTGTTTTATCTGTTTTGTCTTTTCATAGGTTTAATGATTTGTTTTAATGTTTAGATCTTTGATCCATTTTGTTTTTAATTTAGTGTGTGCTGCAAGATAAAGGGTCCAGTTTTAATCTTCAGAAAACAGGTGATCAGTTTTCCCAGCACCACGTGTTCAATGGTCTATCTTTTGTCCAACATATACTTTTGGCACCTTTGTCAAAGATCAGACAATTGAATGTGTCTGGGGACCATTTTCTGCATCATCTGTTCTGTTCCACCGATCCATGTATCTGCTTTTCTTTCAGGACCGTGCCGTTTTAATCACTATTACTTTGTAGTATAGCTTGAAGTCAGGTAGTGCTATGCCTTCTGCTTTGCTTCTGTTGCACAAAATTACTTTCACTATTCTGGATCTCTTCTGGTTCCATACAAATTTTAGGATTGTTTTCTCTAGTTCTGTAAAGTGTGCTATTGGCTTTTTTATTTGCAATGTGTTGAATCTATATAGCAGTTTGGGGAGTATGGCCATTGTGAAAATATTGGTTTTCGCCTATTCAGGATTGGGGGACATATCTGATGTCCTCTCCAATCTTCTTTAGAGCACTGTAGTTTTCTTTGTAGAGGTCAATCATTATTTATTTCCTAGGTTAATTCCTAGGTATTTCATTTTTCTTGAAGCTACCGTAAATGGTATTGTTTTTCTAACATAGGTATGCCAAAACATAGGTATGCCAAGATCAATGTTGTCACTTCCTATTGGATTTTTCCCTTAACTAGTATGTAGTGACTTTTTTTCTTTTAATGAGTTTTAACTTCAAGTCACTATGTCTGATATTAGAATTGCCACCCATGCTTATTTTCAGTGTCCTGCTGCACGAAATATTGTTTTCCATCCTTTAGTTTTTATTTGTTTGTTTGTTTGTTTGTTCGTTTTTGTCTTTTTTGAGACAGGATCTCACTATGTAGTTCAGGCTGGACTTGAGCTCACTTTGTAGCCCAGGCTGGTCTCGAACTCACAACAATCCTCCTGCCTCAACCTCCCGAGTGCTAGAATTACTGTCATACACTTCCATGCCTGGCAGATCTTTTAGTTTTTAATTTATGAATATCTTTTTGGCTTAGATGAGTTTTTGAATGCAACAGACCATTGGATTCTGCTTTTTGATCCCATCTGCCAATCTGTCTTTTAATTGACGAGTTGAAGCCCTAACATTGAGCAATAATACCGAGGTATGTTGATTGTTTACTCTAGTTGCATTTTTCATCCATTGGTGAATCCTTTGTTTTTGTTTTTCTGATGCTTTTTGTTGCTGCTTATTTACTGACCTTGCTAGTTTCTGGGTTTTTTTTTTTAGCTGTGTGTTTTGTTATTCTGTTGAGATATTCTTGCATTTTTCTTAAGAGCTGGTTTGGTCCTCATATATCTTTTGAGCTGGTCTTTTTCATAGAAATTCCTTACTTCTCCATACGTTTAGAAGGATAACGTTGCTGGATAAGTTAATCTAGGGTGGAAGTTATTTGCTCTTGCCATTTGCAATACTTCACTCCAAGCTCTTCTGGCCTTTAGGGTTGGTGTTGAGAAGTTTGCTTTGATTCTAACTGGCCTCTCTTCATACATGACATTTTTTTCTGGCTGCTTTTAAAATTCTGGGTTTTTGCTGGATATCTAGTAATTTAATAAGGATATACCTTAGTGAGCTTCTTTTTTGTCATAAGTGTTTAGAGTTCTATGAGTGTCACTTATATTTTGACTGCCTTTCTTATATTTGGGAAATTTTCTTCTGGTTTCTGTAAACACGTTAGTACATCTGTCTGTGCTATCTCCTAGTATTTTGTCTGGGTTTTTTGGTACTGGGATTCAAACTCAGGACCTTGAACTTACCAGGCAGGCTCTTGTGACACTGAGCTACATCCCTGGTCCTATCTTCTAGTATTTGTCTAACTCTGATTAGTCTTAGATTGGTCTTGTTGTCATCTAATAATTTTTTAAAAATCTTTTTGAGATAGCATCTCACTATGCAGTTCAGGCTGGCCTGAACTCACAAGGATCCTCCAGTCACAGCCTCCTGAGTGCTGGGATTACAGGGGTGCATCATCACACCAGGCCTTAATAGTTTCTTAATAATCCTCTCTCCTCTTATTTTTCTTTTTGGCTTCTTTGAGCTCTTTGTTGTAATTTATTCTTTAGTCCTCAATATTATACTGACTTTATATTGGTCATTTTTTTTGCAATTTATGAATTCTACAATTTTTTATTTCAGGTATTTCTGTCTGACATGTTTTCAATGATTCCATTTCCTTATTGAATCTATCATTTAAATTTTGAACTGTTTTTGTTAGCTCATCCAGTTTTGTTAACTATTTCTCTGAAACTTACCATGGGCATATTGAGTATAATTTCTTCTTTGGGTTATATGTGTGTGTGTATATATATATATATATCTTTAGGGGGAGGGGGATTTGCAGGTTGAGGACTAGAGAAGAGAGGGGATTTTATGGCTTATACGGAGACTTAGAGTAGTATGCTGCTTCCTCATGAATAATTTTCAGCTTTAAATGTCCAATGCTAGTCTTTATATCTTCTATTATTTACTTTAAGTAATTTGCACTCTGTCTCTATGCTTTGCCAAAACAATTACTTCTGGCTGTGGTGGGACCTGTAGATTCAACCTTACAACACTTCTGTATGACAGGCCTTGCAGTTACACTCACCCTCTTTGTCTGTTCTCTATGGACACTGTGTTTACTATTCGTGGTCGTTCTGCAGTGGGGTAGGTGAGCTGGAGTGGGGCAAATAAGAGACAGTTGGATGAGGAGTGTTAGGCACTAACTAGGGGGTTGAAGTGGGGAACTGTGGTTCATGAGAATAAAAAGTTGAGGCAGGACCTGGTTTTATTGGAGTACTTTTAGGAGAGCTGAAGCATTAGTATTGATAGTTTTTGGAAGATATTTATGGGGCCAAGGGCCAACTAGAGGAGAGAGGTTTATTTTGTGCTTGACAAAAGCTATGTGGCTGTGAGAATCTGCTGACAGGGAGGACCATAATTGAGGTAAGGTATGGAAGAGGCTTAGGATGGGGAAGGACCCAGGGTTAACATTAAAGATGGTAAGAGAGACTTGGGGAGCTAAGAATGGGGACTTTAAAAACTTGGGAGGAAGAGTTTATATTTTTAGAACAGGAATAAAGCAATATGTTAATAATACTCTTTTGGGGATATTGAGGTGAATAAGCTAGATAGACAGCTGAGGCAAGGTGGAAAACCTACGCACCTATTAAAGTAGAGCCAGTGAAAGAACAAATGCACAAAAGTGACAACGTAATACACACAGGGAACCATATAAGAACATGACATTACCCCACATTACTAAACAAATCACAATACATACAAAAATTTAACCGTGTAAGATGTCTGATGGGTACACAAGTTAAATATTCCAGAGAGACACTGCAAATGTGATTCCCGAGTAGCTTCTTTGCTAGAGAATCTGAATGCTCACACGCCAGTATCTCCTCTGACCTCCAAACTGCAATGCTAAAGCTAACTCAGACTCAGGACTTCTTCCTGCCAGGTTGTGGGCATTCTGTGGGTTGTGGGAGTCTGATCCAGTCCAAGTTCTTGGGTTAGGAACTGTAGCTGTCGGGTGATAGAATTGGCAGACAGATTTACTAGCATGGAATTGTCCACTGAGTCAGGATGATTCCTATGCAATCAAATTATCTACAGTAGTAACAGCCTAATCCATTATGTGAAGTCTATTGTGGCTGGTTGAGAAACAACACACCATGAGGCATGTTAGTCAGATAAGAAGTCCACAGTTAGAGCAAAAGCGTCATAATAACCCAAGTATTAACCCACCTTCATTTACACTAAAAGTGATGGCCATTTCTCCTCTAATGGTGATAAACATCCGTTCCTTTTTTTTTTTTTCCGGGACCGGGGATCGAACTCAGGGCCTTAGTGCTAAGCGGCAAGCACTTACCCCACTGAGCTGTACCTCCAGCCCTAATGGTGATAAACAGCATTCAATGGTGATTTCATAGAATCAGTTATCTAAAGCCCAGGTAGCTAGGAACCAGATAATGAGGGAGTGAGGGAGAGGGTGAGGAGATGAAAGAGAAAAATTGTTTAAGTCTATGGTATGAGATGGAGGAAATGGAGAAGGGAGGATCCTTATGACCACAAAGAGTATATAAGAGAAAGATGAGGATAACTGAGAAAATGGGGTATAGAATTGGTAGTGAGAAATGGAGATGGGAAAAAATTCTACTACTGATGTAAATATTAGAGAAAAAGTTAATAGGAGATAAAAGGAGACGAAAGAAAATGAAATTCTATGAATGAATAAGAAGCAAGAGAAGATGTCAGGTGAGAAGATATGATTAAAAGTCAGAAGGATGTAAGGGCACCTGGGAGAATTCTCTTACCGTCTATAACTAATATTGGCGGAGAAAGGCTAGTCACTGGGGACGGCACCTAGAACGGTCTGTCTCCCTCTCTGGCTCCTCCCTTCTGTCTGCTTCCTGACCACCATGATGTGAGCAACTCTCCTCTGCCAGACCCTTCCACCATACCTTTCCTTTTAATACTAGTATTAAAAAAAGCCATAAATAATGATTTTGTGAGGCAAGTGTGATAATCCTTATACTATGGAGACTTGCCTGATTTTATTTTACTATATTTTTGAGACAGGGTCTTGCCATGTAGTTCAGGAGGCTGGCCTTGAACTCACTATGTAGCCCAGGCTGGCCTTCAGCTCTTGGTGATCTTTCTGCCTCAGCCTCCCAAATACTCAGATTACAGGCATGCACCACCATACCTGACTTTGCCTGATTTTATAACAAATAGGGAAATTCAAATTTGGACTGGGTATTATAGGATTATTAGGAGAATATTATTAATCTTCTTAGATATGTTAATGCTATGTGATACATATGGGGATATATTTTATCCATAGGAAATGTATAACATAGTATTTAGGAGTGAAAGATACCAAAGTCTTTAAATATCTCCACATATGGCAAAAGTAATATGTACATGGGCTGTTTGTACATATGTTGTACATGGGTATTGAATATGCGCTGTTTGTTATGTCATCCTTGTAATAGTTTCTGCTTCTCTGTGTGTTTAAATTTTTTCATGACGTCCGGTTGAAAAAGTAAAAAATCAAATTTTGAGAAGTGGTACAAAAAAGGACCTAAAACAAGGCCAGGCAGAGGTTCCATGTGACAGTTCGTCAGCGAATGTCTCAGTTTGGGCACATTTGATTCCTAGAAAGCTACCATTTACTTACTGGTGGATCCTCTTCCTTGCCAAAAGGAGACAGAATTCAGTAACTAAGGTAAGAATAATTGATTAACTTAGAGGAGGTCTTAAAGAATGTGATATGGTTCTTCAGTTGGTAGGGATGAGCGGCATAATTAGGATGTGCAAAACTTTCCGAGGAGGATCACAGTCCTTCAGTTCTTTGATGGGACTGTTGTGTGAAATGGTAGCTAGTGGATAGGTTATGAAGTTACACTGCCTGGATTCAACCCTGGACCCCTCCACTTAGTGGCTGTGTGAAGTGGAAACTGTCTATACCATGTTCTGTACTTAGAAGTGCAGATAATGTGGGGACCTTCCCTAGAGTTGTATGAAAGTGAAGATGTGGTTTAGAACGCATATGATATTTTTGGCACAGTATCTAGCAAAAAGCAAGTCCAAAAAAGTTAATTATGATTGTGATCATAATTGTTACTCCCTGAAGGGAGTTGGATACTTGTGAATAAATTGGAAAGCAGATTTCTATGGGGTCCTCAGTGCATCAATAGGCAGAAGTCCGTTCTGAGCATTCAGTTACTTAAGTCAAGTTGACTGTGAATTTATCTAATTTCATGAGCTTCTTGAGAATTCTTTCTACACAGACTTGGCACAACCTCCACCGTCAGCATCCTGAGGGAGGCTGAAATAATGAGAATGTGCTTAGAGCCCACAGCCACATCACTGGTCACTGCAGAAGAGTGACAGACACTCTGATTCCCTAGCTCGGTGCTACAGAGTAAGCTGTTAATACCTCTCAATGGGGCCTAGCTTGGTGTGCTTTTCTGGCAGGTACTGAGATGTGACACTATTGCTCAATTAAATGGTTACTGGAAAATACGAGCCATCCATAGAGACATTCTTGTATTTGTCGCCTGGAAGCTCATTTCAATATTGTGGTGTTTCTAGCATTTTGTGTCATGAGTTTACTGATTATGCACTAAACACTCACAAATATCACTTCAGCTTTTAAAAACTTCTATCATTCTGTCTATCTACCTATCTACCTATCTATAGATATTTAGTTGTAAGTAGCCACTGACATATATTTCTGAGACCGGTAACTTTTAAAGGATTATATAACTCTCACTTTCAAATTAGCCTTTAAATTTCTAAAGATGTATTTGATATAGGGTAAAATGTCTACATTATAGATGATGATATAAGACTTTTCCCCATCAATAACACAAGACTTTAACACCAGCACGCCCAACACTCTAGACTTGATCCCCAGGACCACAAAAATAAACAAACAAGCAACCTCTTCAGGAAAGCTTCACACTACCAAGAGTGAAAATTCTGTCATCCTTTGAGAGGGCTCAATATAAACATAATGAGTAGGACATAGTTTTCATGTTTTACTCCCTAAAGAAAGAAAGGTGGTAAATGAGGGGGACCACACACAAAAAATCTGCTTCCTTTTCTTAAATAGGAAGAACATTAACTGCAATGCTGTTTTAGTCATTTTCTTGTTGCTGGAACACAATACCCAACACCCGAAATGTAAAGGAATAGAAGTTTATTTGGCATAGTAGTTAACTGTCCTCAGGGCAGAAGCGGTGTAGTGGCCGGGTCTGGTGGGGAAAGCTGTCCCTTCCTAGCCATCAGGAAGCGGAGGGTGAAGGGAGCATCTACCCAGTTACACCCCAGTGGGCCACCTCTTCTGACCAGGTCCCTTCTTCTGATGGCACATTTAGCTAGAGCATCGCCCCCGTGTTTCTGTCAGAACACCCAGATACAACAGTCAGAACACCTGGATACAAAACCATAACAAATGCAATGTAAGTTTTATAAAATAAGTTGCTAAATTTGTACAAAAGTCCTTATTTTCAACAGTTGTAGGTTGAGAATTATGCTTCCCTCAAGTGATATTTTATTTATCTAGTCATTTAGTTTATTAGTACATGTTAACAGCACATAGTGTTTACACCCCTTGTGTGGAGTTGGCACATGTATGTAACACATCTTAAGTCCTTTTCTTCATCCTCTTTTCCTTCTCTCCTTCCTTCCTTCCATCTCTTGATTCCCTTCCCATTTGAGAAAGATCCATCTACTTCCTCTTATTTATCTTTTGTTTGGCTCTTTATTTATACTTTGAGTTTCTTTTTTCTTTTTCTTTTTTTTTTTTTTTTTTTTTTTTGTTTCTTCAGAGCCGGGGATTGAACCCAGAGCTTTGTGCATGCTAGGCAAGTGCTCTACCACTGAGCTACATCCCCAGACCCTGGATTTCTTATGTCAGTGGAAACTTGTGATATCTAAGCTTGTGTGTCTGATTCAGTGCACATAATATTATGGCCCCAAGGTACATCCATTTTCCTACAAAAGACCCAAGTTTACTCTTCTTAACAAACCCTTTTTGTAAGGTATCAGTTGATATCATTTAAGGGTTAATTGTATGTTATATTTACACACTGCTTGTTTTTGTGTGTCTTTTCACATCACATTGAGAAAGCTGCTGGTGACTCTTCTCCAAGGAAGTAAATACAAATGATAAGTGAATCTATTATATAATAATTCTGGATGCAAATCCAGTTACACTTGTTTAAAAGTCAATGAAGACAATGCCTTAGATCATTTTACTATTTAGTTTTGGAGATACTTATTTTGAGTCATAGGGAACTTTGATTATATCAGATTTAAAATACTTTTGTTACAAATTCAGATGGGGTAGGACAATTTCCCTTCATCTAAACAACTAAAGCATAAACTTCTTAAGGGTGAAAAAATTGTTTTTTAATTATGAAAGACAAATAGGCGGTGCAATAGGATATTTTGATATCAAATCTTATTTTCTGTACCACAAAGGAGACACTTTAAAATCCTGCCAACTCAAGCTGGATCTCTGTTTCCCAGTATTTGAGGGTGAGTAGTACATCACTGAACTGTGTCCTTTGTTCTTAAATTACCGCTGGGTCCTGCAAATTATAATATGATGGTTAATCTTGGTTGTCGACCTCATTGGTGTGAAAGATGAGTAGGAGATGAGAGAAGCCCACTGCTGAATGCGCCTGTGTGTACCATGAGGACATACCTTTGAGGATTGTATCTGCTCCCTGGCCTCTTCCTCTCCCTTACACTGTAAACAGGCCACCCCCACGCAGAGGGCGTGTAGCTCTCACACAGTCTCCATGCCCTCCTCTTCCGCAGGCTCAGGATGTGTACAAAGTAAGCACCTCAGCTTCCTCCTGAGTCACTCAGCCAAACCTCTGGACTCCCCAAGTTGATACAATGTATAAACCATAACACCAGCCAACCATAGACTAGAACCCGGAGCCCAAATAAACCTCTCCTCCTTTAAGTTATGAGTGTCAGGCATTTTATCCCAGCAGCATGAAAGCTCACTACTACATATAATTAGAAGTGTCAGCCTTTGTCATGACCAGAAAGTCTGTATTCTGCATCTGCCATTTTGTTCAATAAATGTATTTGAACTGATGACGGAAAGTTAATTTTGTATACAAACAAAAATATCATATAATGCCAACATCTTCAGAGTTTTCACCTAGAAAATATTTCTGTGCGTCGTGGTGACATCAGAATGAGGGGTATCACATACACATACAATCTCTCCTGTCTCCTTCCCCCACATTGTACTGGTGCTCTGCAGTACTCTGAAAATCTTCACGTATTTCCATTGGAGAGTTATAAGTGCTATGAATCCATCGTGTGCCAGCCTTCTGTTCTATCATGACGTGTCCTACTATGAGTGAGAAGTCAAAGGACTGACTTGCAACCTAATACACAGGACTGCAGCAGATGGAGCAAAAAAGTCTATTCTTTTGAAAATATGGTATTCTTCATAAATACCTCACTTTACTGCAAGCGTTCTGAGTATCATAGGTGATGGTACGAACTTTGATTTTAAGCCTTTCTTGGATGTATATCTATAGTCATTGTTATTCAATGATTGGATCACTTGGAAAGCAAATTATACTATGCATCGTATTTTGACTTAAATCTCAGTTTTGGGGTTCTACCCCAAGGAAATAATGATAGCTGAGTATGCTTAGAAAGCGCTTCTTATGTGCCATCCTCTTTTCTAAGTATTTTATATACCAATACATATCAGGATAAGTATTAGGACATTTTAATTAGAAAATAACTAGATAAAAAGGAAGGTAAATAGCTAGCAATGTTAGGCTTGTTATAGTAGATGATGGGCTGTTATTTGAGTGGAATATTTCTAAGCAGAGTGACGCTGTACCAGTTCCCTATTGCTGCTGTCCTATATTGCCACAAACTGGTGACTTGTAACAGCGCAGATTTGTTCTGTATGTTAGAAATACAACATGGTATTGTATTTTGAGTCCTATTTTATAGGACTAAAATCAAGCTCTAAAAGATTGGGAGACTTCTTTTTTCTTTGCTTTTCTCAGCTCCTCACATTCCTTTTACCATCTTAAATGCCAGCAGTGTTACACCTGCCTGACACCTTTGTGGTCACATCTGCCTCTGACCACAATTGGAAAAGTTTTTGACTTTTATGAGTCTATGTGACTAGATAATCTAGGCTAATCTTTCCATCTAAAGGTCTTTAACTTAATCACATCTGTGAAGGCTCTTTGACCACAAAAATTTATATATATATATATATATATATATATATATATATATATATAGACAGATACCAGAAATTAGGAGACAAACATCTTTGGAAAGTTTTTATTCTGTCTACAGAAATGGTTAGGAATATTATGTACTGGTAACCAACAAAATGTTTATTGAGTAATGATTAAAACATTATTAGTATACAAACATAACTATTATTTGAGAGCAAGAATTGAAACACTAAAAATTATCAGAGAAAATGTGATCAGTTTCCCAAGAACTGGTCAGAGAAAAAAAAATTTTTAACAGAAAAAAATTTAAAAAATTCAAAACAAGATAACAGGAGAACTGGGCATGGTAGTTCATGCCTGTGATCCCAGCACTTGTGAGCCTGAGTCAGGAGGATCCTTGTGAGTTCGAGGCCAGCCTGGGCTACAAAGTGAGCTCAAGGCCAGCCTGAACTGCATACTGAGACCCTGTCTCAAAAAGAGACAAAAAGAAAAAAAGATAATAAGAGAGTATGATTAATACATTTGTATTAGTATCTTTAAATTAGTTACTCAGTACAGGATACTGGTATTTAATTTTCCAAACAATATTAGCATAAACCTTTCTTTTCAATGAACCAAGAGAAATTAGTAGTATAACTATCTTAACTATCTTTTATATATATGTACATATGTACAATTTTTTTTGCTTTTTCCTTCTTTTCTCTATTCCCCCATCTTAGTTTTTTTTTCCTTTTGAAGTTTCTTTCCATTTTACAATATCTATTGCACATTTTGGATCTTATTTAGTCCTTCAGCTTCTCACAGTAGGGAGATAATACGATGTTTACACGTGTGCATCTGTTTTATTTCACCTATGAGTATGGTCTAGAGTTACATCCATTTACCTATAAAAGTCTCCAGTTTATGGCTGAGTAGTACTCTATTGCATAAAAAGACCACATCTTGCTTATCTGTTCCAGAGAAGAAATCTTAAGAAACGACAATCTTTAATACGTATGTACCAAATGAAAAGGCTTTGAAATGTCATAAAGCAAAAACTGATAGAATTGCAGAGAGCTAGATAAATCCACTGTTGTGCTTAGAACTCATATTGATCTGTAATGAGAAGATCTAGCAGGCATAGAATCTGTAAGGACATAATTAAGCTCAAAAGCAAAATCATCGACTGTGTATAAGGGACATCTGTCAAGAACTCAATCCTGCAATAGCAAAATCACATGCTTTTATTTACAAGCTCATATGGAGCATTATCAGCAGATCACATTCTGCGTTATGAAATATGCCCGAACACATTTTTAAAAATAAATAATGATAAAAAATAGCTGGAAAATCCCAAAATGTGTGGAGGCCAACAACATGTTACTCAATAACATATAAAAAAGAAATTTGAAGAGAATAGTGTAAAATTTCAACTAAATGACAGAATAACTTTCTAAAACTTGTAGGATGTACTGAAATGACTCTTAGATGGGAATTTATAGCATGAAATGCATGTATTAAAAAGAAAGATGTAAAATCAATAACCTAAACTTCTACTTTTCAAAATTAGGAACAATGATGAAATAAGAGGGAATTAAATCCAAAGTAGGCAAAAGGAGCAAAATAATGAGAGTCAAAGCAGACATCAATGAATCTGTAAACAGGAAACCAGTAGAGAAAAGGTAATGAAGCCAGTGTGATTATTCGGAAAGATGAGGACAATTGACAAACCTCTAGCTAAGCTAAGAGAAAAGGAGAGGATACAAACTATCAGAGATGGGAGAGGGAACGTCACCGCATATCTGATGAATGCTGGAAAGGTAAGTAAGGAGCACATACAACCGTAGTAGAAGCCCACAAACTGGATAGTCTAGCAGAAATGGACCATTTCCTTGAAAGACACAAAAACTGCACAAGAAAGAGACAACTGGAACAGGCTTACATATATTCATGCAATGGGATCAATAATTGTTAACTTTCCAAAACAGAAAGTACCAGGCCCATATGGCTTCACTGGTGAATTCTAGCAAATGTTTAAGGAAGAAATGGTAACAATCTCTATGAACTCTTCAAGGAAAAAAAGGCAGAGGAAGTACTTCCCAATGGAGTCTAAGAGGCCAGCTCTACCCTGGTACCAAGACCAGACAAAGACCTTACAAAAACAGAAAATTAAAAACAATCTCTCTCGTGAACATAGATTTTAAAAACCTCAACACAAAATTAGTAAATTAAATCCAATCGTGTGTGTTGGTTTAAGGCTTATTATGCAAGGGGAAACAATATAATACAGGACACATACTTTATATGATTATTTATAATAGTTATCCAAAGAATGATATATAAAAGAGTGCAGGAAATATCTCCACACGCTAAGACCAAGGAATCCAGAGCTGAAAGCCTGCATCCCGTGATAGTGTGTCCTGCGTAAGTCCAGCTGAATACCTAGAGCTCATAACATGCCTCCCATGAATCCAGCTGGAGGCCCAAAGCCCGTAACAACGTCTCATGCAGGCCTGTTTTATGGATCTGCTCTGGGAAGGCCCAAAGGTCAGTGGTGGAATCTAGAAAGTCTGTGCCAGCAGGGTGAAGGATCTGTGCTAGCAGGCTGAAGGATCTGCACTGGAGCCAGGAAGTGATGCTCAGAAGAACCAGAGCTCCCCCAAAAGGTACCACAGCCATCCTCAGCAAAAGTGAGGTCCTGAGCTCCTCCGATGATCAAGATGGTGGAGTTGCCATCAGGGAAGCCAATGCAGCAAGCTTCTGCTGGAGATCAACACACCGTCTTCCCCTCTGGAGCCAGAAAGTGATGCTCAGAGTGAGGACCAGAGCTACCCCAAAGTGAACCAAAGCCATTCTCAGTCCCAGCAAGGTCCCGAGCTCCTCAGAGGATGAAAACAGCCAAGTTCATCAGGAAAGCCAGCATGACGAGCTCCTCCAAAACAAACAACCAACAGCTCCTTACAGCTTCTACCAGCTCCAACAGCCTTTCTCCATCCCCAACAGCCTCTTCTCCTTCTCCAGTTCTGCCTCTTATGCTGCTGGCAACAATCCCCAGGAGGGCCTCCCACACCCAGCACCTTGCTTACTCAGTATAGCTGGGGGTTATGAGTTGAGCACCAGTTATCAAGCCACTACAATGTGTAAAATGAATTATACATAAAATCTAGATGGATTTTATCCAAAGATACACCAAACTGGTTCAACATTTGAAAAACAGTTACTGAAATCCATTACATTACTAGGCTAAAGAAGAAAGATCACATGGTCATATCAGTAGATGCAGAAAAAACACTTGAAAAAATCCAATGTATATGTATGTAAAAGCTCTCAGCAAATTAGAAATTGAGAACTCTCTCAGTTTGATTAAAAATGTACCTTCAGTTAATACAAGATAAAAAAAGAGAATAAATGATACGCAGAGAGAGATGAAGGACACAGAATTGTCTTAGTTGTGGATGACATAATTGTCTGTAATGTCTTTGTCAAAAGAAATGACAAAAGAAAATCCTCCTGAAATGAATCATAGCAATGTTGTGAGATCAAAAGTTAATATCTAAGTTAGTTACATTCCTCCTCCTCTTCCTTCTCTTCCTTCTTCTTTCTGAGGTACTGAGAATTGAGCCTAGGGCCTTTGCACTGAGCTACACCCCAGCCATTTTTATTTTTATTTTTATTTTAAGACAGATTCTGTGAGTCACTCATTGCTCAGGTGGGGCTCCAACTTTCCATCTTCCTGCCTCAGCCTCCCAGAGTGTTAGACTGTAAGTGTGTGCCACTGTGCTTGGCTTCTCAATTGCATACCTATATATAAGTAATGAATAAGTGAAATTTTTATATGAAAAACACAATTCTCGTTATATCAGCATCCCCAAAAGTGATATACTTGCTTAAAAATTTGTTAAAATATGTGCAAGATATATACTGGGGAAAATGTAAAACTCTGATGATAGAAATCAAAGAAGTAAAGTTGAGCGATGCCATACTTCATGTTTATAGAAAGAAAGACTCAGTATTCATAAGAAGTCAGTTCTTCCCAGTGTGCTAATAGATTTGACATAATGCCAAGCAACATCCCAGTGAGTTACTTTGTGGACAACTAACAAAAACTGTGCCTTTGTTGACAAACTGATTTGGAAGCTTGTATAGAAAAAATACAGAATAGCTAAAATAATCAGTACAGTGTGGTACTGACAAAAGAACAGACAAATAGATCAATAAGGCAAACTGTGAAAGCCCAGAAATATACCTACACACATTCAGTCAGCTGACCTTTGGAAAAGGAACAAAGGCAATATAACAGAAAAAAGTCTTTGCAACAAGGATACTGGAGTGACTGAAGAACTATATATACCAAAGGAAAAAAAGAATGGCTTTATTATATCTCCCCAACCCTTTTTTTCTGTGGTACTGGGGACTAGACCCAGGGCCTCCTCACTGAACTTCACCTCCAGGTTTTCTGGACATTATTTTCCCAAGTATACAAAGAACTCTTAAAACTCAACAAAACAAGTAGTTTTATTTGAAAATGGGCAAAAGGTCTGAATACCAAAAATGACGTGTGGATGGCAAACAAGCATGCAAAAAGTCTCAGTGTCATCTGTCATTAGGAGATTACAAACTAAACCAATGGGACACGTCCACTAACAGTGGATGAAGTCTAAAGCCTTGGAACCACTGAATGCTGGAAGGGCTGTGGAGAGCTCAGGACCCCCCCCCCCACACACACACTAGACGGCAGGGGATGCAGAATGTTAGTGTGTGTTAGAAAGTTTTCTGGCAGGTTCTCACAAAACCAAGCATACTCACATCAATTATACTCCTTAGTATTTATCCAAAAGAATTAAAAACATCTATCTACAAAACAAAAACAAAACTGTGCACACAGATGGTTTAGCAGCGTTGGCCTTAATGTCCAAACTTGGAAGCAACCAAGATGACCTTTCATGGGTGAGTGGGTAAATGAGCTCTAATCCACCCAGACAATGAAACGTTACTCGGCACCAAAAATAAATGAGATCTAAAGCCATGAAAACTTAAGTGCATACTGCTAAGCAAAAGAAGTCAATCTGGAAAAGGCCTTCCTTGTATGTAGGTTTCCAACTATGTGACATTCTGGGCTTGTAGTAGGCAGACAGAAAATGATCAGTGACTGTGAAGGCTGGGAGAAGGGGTGTTTAGATAGAGCATGGGTGATTATTTTAGGGTCAGTGAAACCATTTTGTAGGATAGTATAATGGTGGATACACGTCATCATACATTTGTCACAATCCACACACACAATGCACATCACCAAGAAAGACTGCGATGGAAATTAAAGACTTGAGATGGTGTTATCAAAATAGGCTCACTGATGGTAGCACATGGATATCTCTTGGACAAAATTCTGTGCATGAGTGCATAAGGTAGTTGGGAACTCTGTAGTTCCCACTGAATTTTGCTGTGAGCCTAAACTTCTCTAAGAAGTAGTCTACTAAGGGCAGGTGTGGTGGCATATGCCTATAATCTCAGCATTCAGGATGCTGAGGCAGGAGGGTTGCTGCAAGTTTGAAGCTAGCCTGAACTGCGTAGTGAAACCTTGTCTCAAAAAGACAAAAATAAATAAATAAATACAATTTTAAAAAGTAGTCTGTACATGTCATAATTGAGTATGGTGCTACATGTCTATAATCCAACTACTCAGGAGCCTGAGGTGGGAATATCGCAAGTTTGAGGTCACCTGGGCAGCTTAGTGAGTTTATGTCTCAAAATAAAAAGTAAAATAAGGGCTGGGGATGTGGCTTACTTGCTAGTTATTGACAGATAGCTTCTTGAGATCTCCATTTCCTCTTCTGCAGAGTAAAAACAACCCATACTAAAGAGTTGATGCGATTAAAACAGTTGATAATCCAGATACAGTGCTCAGCACAGTGCCCAACACATAGTGAGCACTTAATAAATGTTAGCAGTTATTATTGTTGTGGTTATTATTGCTGTATTTTCTTTTATTTCTGATACAGAGGTCTCATCATCTTTCAGAGTGTGATACTTCTGCTCATCAGAGAAGCAGGTGCGCGATGTTTAGCCTCTACCTGACACTCTTCCTCCAGATGGAATGCAGAATATCCACTCTGAAGGTCACTGGGAGGCATCTCACTGGCTTGGAGAACTGATGTGTACTTTGAAAATTCCATCCACATGAAATATTAATGCATGTGTGTGGATTTCTGAAAGCTACGGTGCCTCAAGGCTTCAGGTGTTTCTCCTGCTCAGGGGAAACAGTTAATTCCAGACTTCAGTGGGTTTAAAACAGATTGATTTTCTTAAAAAGTGGACTACCTTTTATTTGGTGATTGCATGTTTTTTTAAATTTACACTGGCTGGAAACTTGTTGTCTGGTTCTCTGCCTTGCCGACTGCAAACCACGAAAAAGACGAGAGAAGCTCACACCACCAGGCAGCCACACAGTGAAGCTAAACACTCTGGATTCCATATGATTCTCACAGTCTTTCAACATCTAAGTTACTTTTTTTGAGATGAGAATTTTGAATTTAAAAAATAATGAAAAAGAACCACGGAATGCGAATACCAAATAATGAGAAATCGCAGGAACCCAGCTGAAGGCAGCAGTCACCCAGGTGCCTTTATTTGTTTGGTGCAATTTGTTCTTTGTGTCACACAAAAATGTGGCCTTCATTTCCAAGTGACAAGGGTAATGGGGTGCTTTGTGAAAAACAGCCACATTATGGACGGCACTGTCTGATGCTTCACTGACGGGTTACAGTTACCAAGTTTCATGTACTTTATTCTACAGGAAAAATCCACGAAGCTTTTAAAAACACACATTTGGGAGATGATGCAGCTCGGAACTTGATGAGGCTTCCGACACGATTTCCATTTCAGCCCAACTCTAAGAGTTAAGCTGATCAGAACTTGGGAAGATTTGTGTCGAGGACTTATAATATGGTGTTGATCTTGAAGATTTTTCCAAGCCTCTGGTCATTGAAAAAGCCTCCCTGGAAAGAAAGAAATTTAAACACTAGACTCAGAAGACTTTTCCATGTGTAGTTCTAAGCACACAGTAGAACTTCAACAAATGGTGGCTGAATCAAAATCTAAACCCATGATCTTTCTCAAAATATATCACGTAGAGACATTCTACTGGCTTCACCGGCACTGTTGGCCATTATGTCCTCGATCGTAAATTCCTGGTGAATTTCTACTATTGTTCACTCAGCAGAGTTCTGTGCTCTTCGCTCTCATCCGCCTTTTCTCTATTGCTCTTTTCTTTGCACATTCCTTCCTTTACTCTCAGGTTGCCAGTAAAAAATACAGGAATTCCATTCCTGGTGGATAAGTCTTATCAGAGACACCGGCTGGTTATTAGATAACAGAGTTGAGGACTAATGCCCATGTAGGATGATTTCAGAAGCTGAGGAAGCCTCAAGCCCTCTATCATCCACTGGTTGTGTTTGGTGTCACATACAGTGAAAAGACAAGTTTTTGATAATATATGTACCACTAGCAAATAAACTTCGTAATTTATCAGTCAATAATATTACTGAAGGTGCTATAAACTAGATTATCTGCTAAGCTCACTGAAAGCTACAAAAATAAATAAGACAAGGGAGAATGACCTGTTTGGGTTGCAATGTAATAAGATCATTTTAGTCATGTGGCAGAAAAAGATTCTTTCTGGAAGATAAAAAGAATAGATACTGGTTTGGCTCTTTCAACAGAAGCCAAATAATGGTGGCATTAAAATAAAAAATTAGGGCTTGGGGTAGAGTTCAGTGATAAAGTGCTGACCTATAGTATATTGTGGGTTTGATCCCCACAACTGCAAAAAATAAGTATTGACTACGAAATATTAATTCATTCCTTAAATATATGTTGAATTCCAATTAAGTACTGGCTATACAGTGGTGAATAAACTAAAATATTCCTCCTTTAGGAACTTAGAAACTAGGACATAGTGTCTAGTTTTTTACTGAGGCAGTGCAATCCGTTGAAATAGAGAATAAAGAAGAAGGTTTGGAGAATGTGTTAAATATGTCACAATATAAGATAATAAACCAATTAGTGACAGTAGCTGAACAGACATTGAGTAGTTGAATATATGGGTTTAAATCTCAAGAGGAAGAATGGGGCCTTAGACAGTTTACTGGGACTACTAACATAGGGGCTGCTCTGCAGCTATATAGAGAAGACAAAATTTCCCAAAACAGAGAAAGAAGAAAAGGTCTTGAGTCAAGCACCACACCAACATTTAAGGAAGAGCCCACAACTGAGACTGAGAAGGTTTTAGAGAAATTAGAAGAAAGCTGGGTGAGCACACTATCATGAAGGCAAAGGGAAAGATTGCTTGTAGGAGGGTCAAATGCTTCCAAGAGATTGAGTGAAGCAGTGAGTGAGAGCGCAGTGGTGGGAGGGGCGAGGCGAGGAAGATACAGGACTGCAAGGGTGTCTCTGTGACTCCAAAGGGGTGTTTGGTTATGACGTGGAGCAGACGAGATTTGGGCATATCTGAATGATGACAGGCAGGAGCCAGTGTAAGGGGCGACACAGTGTAAAGGAGAGAGGATCAATTCCCAAAAGTGGTGGTTGGAGTGGAAAAGAAAGCTTATTTTAAAGTGATCAACAGTGCCATCTCTCCTGTCATTCTGAAACCTCATGCAGAGACCCAGGGCGTGGGCACCAGACGGTGTGCCTTGGAAGATCATGTATAGAGTACCAAGAGGCAGGACTGGTGCTTGGAAAAAGATGGGCATGAAGGGTTGGTGGAGGACAAATATATGGATTATGCATTCCTTACTAATAAAACAAAATCTATATTTTAGTGAAGTCAGGTTTTATGGAATGCATAAATATCCTTTTAGTTACATTTTCCTTATAGAATTTTAGGTAGGCAAGTGTTAGAATTAACCATAGAATGATGAATAAAGAATGAAGTTCATGCTAGTATTTCTAATTAAATATTGAATTGATTTAGTACTTATAAGCTATATGAAATGGACAAGTTATTTAACCTCTCTGTCTCCATTGAATGCAATACTATTACCTACTTTCTGTTTGTCAAGATTAAAGCAGTTTTTTTTTTTTTTTTTTTTTTGCGGTACTGGGGATCGAACTCAGGACCCTGCGCTTGCTAGGCAAGCGCTTATTCCACTGAGCTATATCCCCAGCCCCAAGATTAAAGCAGTTTGTGTACGGAAATGCTTAGAATACTTCCCAGATCATTGCAAAAACGTTGCAAACATTAACTATTGATATCTGAGAGCAGAATAAGTCATACGGCTTATTTAGATCAACTAAGAAAAAATAAAGCAGGAATAGAAGCCAAATCACATGCTGAGGTCACACAGCTAGTTATAGGAAGAGCAATGATTAATCTCAGGTTTGTTTACTGATTTTTTTCAGGTAACGAGTATTGCTTTCACCAGTGTAACTAAGCTAACAGAAGGCCCATTAATTTAGATGCATTTATATAAGTGGTTAAAGACACAGAAAGACCTAAACAAACAGGGATAACAACAGCAAAACAACTGCAAACAAAGCCTTTACCGCACCTGTTCTGCTGTCTTGCCCCTCAACATGCTGCCCGCGGCCCTGCTGGCTGACAGAATCCCCACCTCGGATTTTAATCAGCTCCTGGTTGAGTATCCTCCGGAACATCCACTCACATCATCTGTGGGGCTTGTGATACTACATTTGGTGCTTAGATCTTGGTTTTTGGCTGATATGCAAAAATTAAGAAGAGCAAGAAATTCCCTAGAGACTCCACAGCTGTGCTTGTAAAAGAACGTAAATCTCTCCAGCCAAGATCTAGAAAAAAATCCAAAACAAAACAAAACAAAATTCAAAGTAATTTATGCTCAAAGATTTCCCTCTGGGTCTGCCTTTTCTGAAAGTCTCAGATGGTATGCTTGTGTGTGTGCTAATTTCATCCTCATTGGTCAAACCCCCTGCTCCCGGGAGCTCAGAAGTCCTGCTGGTTGGGGGCATTGTCTCCGCCGTCAGGGAGGGCAACATTTCAGTAAATCCTCATTTAACTGTGAAGACAGCTGTAAGCCCTTTAAACTCACAAGCAAAATTAAATCACACAATTCTGTAGGTGGGTTTGATGTACGCTAAGATTCCCCAAGTGCAGAGTTAATCCTTCAGTTTAAAAGTAAGAAATCTAAATGCTCCATCTAGTGTGGGTGATTCCCCTCACTGCCAGAGAGAAGGGTTGTGTGAGACTTAATGACATAATAAAACAAAACAAAAATCTGTTGCTAACTTAGGGTTAACATAAGACACAACAAAGTGCACAACTGAAGTAATTTTCCAGGTAATCTGTATTGGAAAAAATGCCTTAGATGATAAAATGGCTCTAAAATTTTAGATGTTAAGTACCTGGTAAATAATTTTATTTTTTTATTTTAAAGAGAAAAAAATAACAAAATAACAAAGACAAAACCAAAACCATACAAAAACAATAAAAAGGATACAGAATTTCAAAACAAGATGATAAGAAATTAACAGTAGTGGTTGTATTACATACTGTGATCTTCAATAATTTTAATAAAAATTTTTCTGCTTTATGGAGGGAAGTTGGTAAATTTTTCATGGTCTGGCTAGAAGAAGAAAACCTAGTGTCTCTTCCCAGTGTTATAATTGCTGATTTTTCCAGCCAATCACTTATCTTTTGTTTTTCAGTTTCTCTATTATGTACCAAAAACAATACATAATCTACATGAGCTCTGATTTTAACAGACACATACCAATTTCTTTACATAATGGGGTCTCCAGGAATAGTAATATTCAATTTGATTTATAAAATGTAATTTGTATTTCAGGAATGCAACGCTTGAGACAAATAAAATATACCCATCTCATGCTAATAGGAAGGATATTTAGACTTGTTTGGGGGGAAACACTACTTGGAATTTAAAACATTTTCCCCATATGAAAACAGTAGAAAATGGGACACAAACTTATAGACAAATGGGCCAGGAACGACTTAAGCATGTGTCCTTTGTAAATATAACTTTCTGCACAATTTTATAAATATTAAACTTTTTGATATATCTGACAGGTGCCTACTTTGTCATATAGTTTGTAAAGGAGTCACTTGACTCTTGAAATTTCTATTTAGTATCAATCAGTAACTGAGAATAAACTCTTCCACTAACACACACACACACACACACACACACACACACAGCAAGAGAGAGAGAGAGAGACAGACAGACAGACAGACAGACAGAGAGCCTGCCTGTCCTTTAAAAGTGGAAAAGTAAAGATCTTCATGTATTACGAATTGTGTGAACCTCTGTCTTTTCATTAAAGTGAAGTAGGCACTCTTCAAGTGTTTTTCCTTTCACATACTGTTGTTTTTACATATCAGTAGTTAAGCTTAGATCCAAGTTTCTGAAACCCATAGCACTGTTACGTTCAGAAACCCCCCAAAACACACACATGTTGCACACACACACACGCACATGTACTACTCTTCCCCCTCCCACCACCAACTCCTGCTTTTTAAGGAACGGGATCCTAAATATTGGCAGGACCCAACTTTTCCCTGCCACATAATTCCCACTTCAAAGTTCAAATGAAGGATTCTGTTGTGTTAGATTTGTGCTTTCCTACCTAACACTCCTAATCACATCTATCATTCATTCAAAATCAAGTTGTTAAAGGGTCTTTCAAATATATTTGATGGGAATTCTGTGGACTAGTTAGGTTGCACATACCTGCAGTAGATAGTTGAGGACCTGCTTCGAGTTCCCAAAATTAGTTATTCTTAGAAAACTGAGCTCCCTTTTTAGATGATCTCTGCCTTGATTTTTCATATTATGTTTGTACAAAAAACTGAAAGAGAAGTGCTCCAGAAGCAGCCACTTGGAAGGGAACTAGCATATCTGCACTGAGTATCTTTTGTTCACTTCTGAAGTTATCAGAACAGTCTGACTCACTGGCCTTGAGTGTGTCTTCAGTTAAAGTGGTGGAGATGGAAGGTCAGCTACATATTCCTTTGGAAATAAAACCATCTTGTCCTCAATTAATCCGAGATCTGTGGAGTGGAACATTCTGATTTTTTCCCTTTATTCTATTCTTTCCTGCTTCATGATTTTCAATGCCAGGAGCTTGCATGGGAATTCTCCATAGGACTCATGGTGATGAAGGAATTGAGATATGAAATTGTTGGAACTAAGAAAATGATTCTTCAGAGTAGGGCACTTTGGCATGCTAAGGGCTTTGAACTAAAGAACCAAGATCTCTCTGACTTTCTCCTGTCCTGCCTCTTCCTTCTCTCCCCAAACACAAGGAGAGGCTTGAAGGTGAATTATAACATAGGAGAAGAGGCTGAAGAACGGATACCAGACTTCCACACATGCTGGTACCTGCCCTGAGGACAACTTTTACTACCTGAGAGACTTTACATAACAAAGACACCTTTGTGGGCTGTGCATTTCCCCCCTTTGCCCTCCTATAACTTGGGGACACCTCCTCCTGGAAGCACCAAGCCCTTATTCCCTTCTGTAGCTCAAGATGCTATAGAAACTTACCGTTTGTCTAGTCCTTCTTTGAGTCTCGCTTCATAGGATTCCAGGTGTACACATGTAATTGAAATGGTTTTTCTTGTGCTAATCTGTCTATTGTCAGTTTATTTAATAGGCTTAATTTTGAAACCTTCAGAGTGTGGAAAGTTTTTCTCTCCCTCACAAAATAAAAAAATTGTTTTTATCATTTCTGTGCAGCAGAAAATCTGGATGAGGTCAAGACAAGCCACAAGTGACTCAGCTGATGTGGGAGGCAGAATAATGGACCCCCAAGATATCCACATCCTAACCCTTGGAACTTGTGAATGTTCACACGTGTGCAAATAGATTTTTAAAATATGATTACATTAAGGATCTTGCCATGGGGAGATTATCCTTGAGACACAAAAGGTTGTCACAATGCCCTTATAAGAGGGAAACAGAGGAAGTGATTAGGGGGAAGAAATCTTTTCTTCACCCATTGCTAGGCCTCTTTGATGGGAATGGACCATGGAGGCATGACCTTTGCAATTATACCTGGTTCCTGCCCTATCATCTGACCTTGGGAACTGTACCTGGTTCCTGCCCTATCCTCTCTGGCTCTTTCCCTTATCTCTACTTTTTGCCTGCCTTGAGATGAGCATCTTCACTCCACTACATGTCTCGATATGATGTTCAACCTCACCGTGGAACCAGAAGCAACAGAGCAAACGGACCATGGACCAGTACCTCCAAAACCATGAGCAAAAATATATCTCTCCTTCTTCAAGTTTCTTTTCTCAGACATTTTGTCATAGTGATGATAAATTAACACATTGACACTGGTGTTTTATGGTGTTGGGTTTTATATAGAGTGGACAATGTGCAACAGTATGATTGGATTAAGAGGGTTAGGGCTAAGAATAAATTTTTGTGGGTTTAAGCCACTAGGATTGTGGCGATCTGTTACAGCAACACCAGGAAACAGATATATCTAGCACATGTTGGATTTATGCCTAAATACTTCTCCGTAATCCTAAGTAGTTCTACATAATTTTGAACTCTTATTTTATATTTATATTCAAACGGATCATGTCCACTGCAATGTATCATTACAAAATAAATGAAGTGGATATTGGCTATAGACCTCTAAATCTCAGGTTTAGTGGGAACTGTGATATGATATACATCCTGCTGCCTAATTTAGAAATTCATAATCTCAAGTATGCTTATATCATGAACGATAGTAATAGAGTTTAATGACTTTGAGATTTTTAATGGAGTTCTGTTGAAATGTACAGAAGAGTAACATTATTTTCTAAATCCTAGGTTTTGATCTCATTTAACTCAAAGAGCAAACTAATAGTGAATAGCAAGTGCTTAATTTTTATCTTTTGTGGCAGAGTGCTCAATACACTGAAAAATGATGCTCAGTGTGGAGGGGCAGGTAATTAGTTCTGGGATTCTTTTTAAAAAGATGTTTCTTGCTTGTAATAGAGATCTTGAAGAATCTGATATTAAGAACTCAGATGCAGTGTTTATACATGCTCTATAGGCTCTGAGGAGCCTGAAGTCTATGAGATCAAGGCAAAAACTCTTTCCATTTCCTATTCTAATTTCCATGCCTATAAATGTTTTATTTGTAAGTTTGAAATCCTTGATGCATGTAGAAGAGGAACATCAACCCTTTCCTAAACACAGAAAGATGACTGATCGCAGCATCCTCCCTTTTTATCCTTTATCATCATTACTTGCTAGTATTTGCGATGCACTTAATGAGCCTACACAGAAATGCTACCTCCATGGCTTCTCTAGGGTGAGATAGTTCTTTACCCTTGGAGTTGGTTGAGCATTCGGCCGCTCCATCTTGCAGTGATTTCATGGGGTTAGCAGGAGAACAATGTTGTCCTCTAGCACCATTATTGTCCTCTAACCCCCAGCACCACAAAATGCTTGGTAAGTGTGGAGCTAATGTCTGTAAATAAGGAACTTGAAGCACAGAGACTTTCTCCAGTTTTCCCATTATTAGGCAGACCGAGACTTGCAGACACTTGAACTCCCATTTATTATATGAGCAACAAAAAATTCTGTGTAAACTCACAGAAATGCTCTGTGAAGTCTTAGTTGAATAGTCATCAAGGAGAGGATCAAAAAACTGATTCATCAAAAGTGCATATTCGTTAGCCTTATCTCAGCTAAGGTGGAGAATAGGAGAAAAAAGGGAATGAGGATGGATGATGCACCGCTTGAGCAAAATCAACATCATAATATTGTCACTGCATGAGGGTCATTTCTTTTGTGGGAGGAGGAAAGGATTTAGTAACAAGGCCACAGGACATTGGGCTTTCTCATCCATTCTTCGTCCTGGTGGGGAACTGGAGTAGGGTTTCTTCTCCTTTGTGAAAGTAACAACAATTTCCCTTTCCAGGCTTCAGTTTTCCTTCCCAGTAGTTAATATACAGCCAGCACATCTCAGACAACACCTATGTAAATTTAGGCAATTGTTTCCATCTGTAACCAGAAAAGCTTTTGTTAATAAAATCTGGGAAGTACTCTTTTAAAAGTGTTCAATCACTCATAGCAGAGGTGTTTGAATCACTGAGGTCCAAGGAAGGCATCTCTGACGCCTTTTCTCTATTGGAGACCCACAGAGATACCTTCTTTTGAGAGCTCTGTGTGTGAAAAACACAAGGGATAAAACTTAGGAAAAACATTAACTTCAGTTTTACCAAGGGTCTCACTCCAAACTGCCTTCATCTGGTGAAGTTCTCAGCTCCAAATAAAAGGAAGACAATGCTTATTACTGGGCTTCTCCCTCACTAGCTGAAGCTAATAGAAATTATGTGTGTCATTTTTAAGACAAGAAGACTGAGAATAGGCTAAGGAACCCAATACTGTACAGCGCTGAAGCCGAGAGCTGGAGTGGGAGATTCATTGCGAGTTCCACTCCTGACATTCACTTGCTAGCTGTGTGACCTCAGGGCAGAAAAACTAATGTCGAAGTTCAAGTTTCTTTACCTATACAGTGGGGATGGGATGGAGTCTAGGAGCTACCACACACAGTTTTTTGGGGATTTGTGTTGGGCTGTACATACTCGATCAGCTATTATCACTCAAGTGATTGAGGTAATAAATTTCAGAGGTAGAGTTCAAACTTCTTGCACTGTGTCATCTCTTAAAAATGATGTTCACAAAGGCTGGTACCTTTCATAGTGTGATGCCTAGAATTAGAACTTCAACTTGATTTTCCTAGTCATTTCAAATCTGTTATGGAGCAAGCTGCTCACTGGGTACCTATTTATGTCTTAACTGAAGGCTGTCAAAAGCCTCAAGAATTTGCGGGTGGAGGCCATCAGTTCCACATAATTTCATGTTGCAAGACATAGCAGAGGTTTCAGGAAATACAAGGGAGAATCTTCCTGTTTATATAGAAATCAGCTATGAAAGAGATTGCTGAAGGGTAATTCTGTTACACACACACACACACACACACACACACACACACACACACACACCAAGCTTATGCCTATGATAAGGAAAACATTATGTAGTAAGAAACCTGAACATTTCCATTAAAGTGAAGGCCATATTATTCTCCAGTTTATTTTTTGCAGGAAAGCCAATGGCATGCCCTGTCCAAATCAAGACACAGTGCACTGTGGTTCTCACACACACTGGAAGAATGAGAGAAAGGCGGACTAGTAGGAGAGTAAAGGAGATGAAAGGACAATTGAGAAAATTCATAGAAAAAAGCCAGAAAGGACCTATTTTAGTTTCTATAATGTATCATATATTGTAGAGGTTGGGCTTTTAAGGAAAGGCACAATTCAATAGTTGAAGACAAAATATGGAGGTTATGGTAGAGTATCAGCTTGACTGGCTTTAGGCTCCACCTGGGAATAGGTGGAACACATTTCTGGGTGTGTGTGGGTGGGTCACAGAGGCTTGGCCATGGGTCCTTGCCTGGTCTCTATTTATCTTTTTCTTTATTTGTTTGTTTGTTTGTTTTGAGACAGGGTCTCACTATGCAGTTCAGGCTGGCCTTGCGCTCACTTTGTAGCCCAGGCTGGTCTTGAACTCACAACGATCCTCCTGCCTCAGCCTCCCAAGTACTGGGATTACAAGCATGTGCCACCACACCGGCTCTTTCCTGGTCTCTAGCTCTTCTTCTCTGACACTGCTCTTCTGCTTTGCTTTTCATCTGCATGAACTAAGCAGCTTTGTTCCTCAGTGCCTTCCTGCCAGCACATTTCTGCTTGGAGCCAACCAACCATGGACTGAATTTTTTGAAATCGTGAGCCAAGTCAAACTGCTCCTCTTTTAGGTTGGTTTGTTCAGTATTGTTTCAGTAACATGGAAGCTGGCCAACAGACAGAAAGAATCAAACACACAGAGAGAGACAGATAGGACACTAACTCTTGGGGGAGCTGAGAATAGTTGATTTATAGAGCATATAGTGACTCAGTATGTTGGATGAATTCACACAGACTTCCAGTGATAGTCATTTTTAAGCTTTGGCTTCTTGCCACGTTATAGTCTAAAATTTTACTTTAATAATAGTCAAATAATTTTATAATCTTTCTTTTAATATGCCTTTGATATTTCTGAAACTAGGAAAATATAATTTTAGGTAATTATGACATGATGCCAAAATTAATTTTAAAGCCAGGAAATTGTTTCTATAAATATGACCTTAAAGTCATCACTCTGTTTAGTGCTTGGATCTATTTTTTAAAATATTGTCCAAAGCAATTTCCTTTTTTCAGCTGCCTGCTTCACTGAATCATATTAATTTTTAAGAAAGCTTTCTCAATCTGTCCCCAATTACTAAGAAATATTGCCAATTGGTTTTTTTTTTTTTCCAATTGGTTTTTGAAAATATGAATTTCAATTTTAACTGTCAACATATTTTATTTTATTTATTGATTAAATTAAACCTCATGATATGGGTATCACATGTCCAGTTTAACAGATATGGAAACAAAGAAACAGTAGTGAAGTGACTTTTCAAAGCAGGAAACAACTGCGGACAAGAGCTGGGCTTGGGCTTGATTGCCGTGAAATCCAAGCCTGCCTTCCCCACACTAGCTAAATGCCCTGGAACCAGCAGCTGAATCTCTCACTAGAATTTAGGGTTTTGTTTTATTTTGTTTTGTGATTCTGGGGGTTAAACCTAGGCCCACATGCAGGTTAGACATGCACTGTGCCACAGAGCTATATCCCAACCTTTAAAAAAAACGGTTTATTTTTGAGATAGGATCTGCCGAAATTGTCCATGCTGGCCTCAAACTATCTATTTTCCTGCCTCAGCCTTTCAAGTGGCTGAAATTACAGGTATGCGTCACTGTGTCTAGCTAGGATTTAGTTATTTCAGAGGTTTTTCTTTCTTTCATTTTTTTAACCATGTAGGCAGATAGTTCAGTCATTTGAGTATTCATTAAATCATGATGAAAGCATGAATTTAAAACATGTTTTTCTCTTCCTCAAAACATTATTGAGGACTTACTTTAGCCACCCTTTATATTAGGCAACAGAGACACAAATATAAAAAGATAAATATCTTTAATGTTCAATATTAAGTAAATATTGATGTCAAATGAGAACAATGTGGTGTAGTGTGTCAGCTTGGTCTCTGACATCTAAATTAAACCTTGCATGGACTGCATAGTGCCCCAACTTCTCTTGAGCTTCTTCTCTGGCTGTTTGGTCTGTTAACCATGTGAATGAATGCTCTTTCAGAGCTGCCCCCCTAAACATGCCTTTAGGAAACTATGCCAAAGCCCCCAAAGTGTGTTTATTCCAACTTGATAAAATCTTTTCGTTTTTTTAATTTAAAATTTTTTTTCTTTTGTATAGATGGTTTTTATTATAAACAGTAAAATATATGTAATGTCTCAACTACAAACCTTTCACTGTTTTGTTTTTTGAGACAGGGTTTTGCTTGTGTAGTTCAGGCTGGCCTTGAACTCACTATATATCCCAGGCTGGCCTTGAACTCACTATATATCCCAGGCTGGCCTTGAACTCACTATATATCCCAGGCTGGCCTTGAACTCACTATATATCCCAGGCTGGCCTTGAAATGAGCCGATTCTCCCGTCTCAGCCCCGTGAGTGCTGGGTTGCAGCTGTGCTGCTCCACACCTGGCTCATGTACATAATGTTTTGTACAAAGAGTTTAGGGAGAGCCAGTACCCCTCTTATTGAAGGAAAACCTGACTTTGGGTTATAGCCTGAGTTCTTCTTCCCAACCCTCCACTACCTGGCTCCCTGGCCTTGGGCAAGTGTTGTGAACTTTCTAGACATCTAGAAGACAATAGAAAGCACCTAAACTGAAGAACTGTGAGATCACTTGAGATTTGGGATGCAAAACATTGATCCTGTAGATGCTAAATAAATATTACTTTTTATCATAAGTAGTTACAGAAATTTCAGTATCCTTAAGTGTTAAGTTTGGGAACACCCTATACATCTTCACCTTACTTGCTTAGTCAATTTGTTCACAGTGGTGAGATTTTCACCACATGATTCTCTGGTCTCCTACCTTCATGGAGAGAATTTGGTCTTAGTTTTCCATAGTTATTGAAAAACAAAGGCCAAATAGTATAGCCTGACACAGCCTCACCTGGGGAATCAGCCTCACCCCTGAACTAGGGCTGTCACACTACCACTGCAGAATCTACCTGCAGGAGATGAAATTTTTGAGAGCCACAGTGCAGTAGAGACACGCAGTAAGGACTCAGGCCATCACTATGCACACAGACTAGCTCTTTAAAAGGGAGCACACATTATTACTTGCAAAGGTGAGGAAATTTTAAAATATATTCTGTGGTTAATAAGTATGAACATATGTCTGTCTAGACACATTGTTTCACATGATACATTTGAACCTTAACATTCCCTTCATGTACTTGGCACATACCTTTCTCGGAGAAGACAGTCTTCCGCTTCAGACGATCGGGCCCTTGGGGTTAGATTTATCTGAGCCCAGTGAGGAAACATAAAACACTCCAGTCACTTTTACAGACAGAATTTTATATAATGAAATATTAACCAAGTATAAATGTGTTAATAACTGAACAGGTAAAAGGGGACCTTTAAAGGTAGCGCAGACTAGCAAGTGCCGGAAGCAGCTAGCACCCATGGGACAGGGAACACAAAGGAAAGAAGTTTAGAAACTTAGAGAAGGCCTCAGGAAGCTAAAGCTAAGAACCTCATAAGGCACCTGCCCACTGGTGCTGTTGCTTCTGAGATTATGTCTCTTTAAGTATTGGGAAAATATCCAAATGGCCTCAACTGTTGCTATGGGACTCTGTTGCTATGGGCTGTATAAACATTGCCAGGGTGATGCCGGTAGGAATCACAAAACCAGGGAGGAAGTTCACAGGTTGCAAATACAAAAGGGGAAGTTCTTTCTTTTTCCACCCTTGCTGACTCTGCTAGAGTCCTGTGTGAGCAGGATCTAATACATAGCCAGCTAGCAAAACAGAAATGCAGTTTTAAGGGTCCCTGCCTTAACATTTTAAAGTGAAGTAGAAAAGGGTGGGTTTGTGGATGAGAGAATGGTTTAATAATTGGTGCAACAGGGAACATGTTTTATTGTCAGCACCTAGCAGCTCCTGAGATACAGTACTGAAAAACACTGTTGGAATAGGTATGTGCATACGGTTAGATTTTGAAATGTGACTTTAACGGCTAGAACCTTAATCTCTGTCATTAAAAGCACGCATGCGTGGCACCATCTCCCGTGAGCACCCGTGGGAAGTCATGCCGGATCTCTACTTCTACAGGGATCCTGAAGAGATTGAAAAGGAAGAGCAGGCGGCTGCTGAGAAGGCTGTGACCAAGGAGGAATTTCAGGGCGAATGGACTGCGCCAGCTCCCGAGTTCACTGCTGCTCAGCCGGAGGTTGCAGACTGGTCTGAGGGCGTGCAGGTGCCCTCAGTGCCCATTCAGCAGTTCCCCACTGAAGACTGGAGTGCTCAGCCGGCCACAGAAGACTGGTCTGCAGCCCCCACTGCACAGGCCACCGAGTGGGTGGGAACCACCACAGAGTGGTCTTGAGCTGTTCTGCAGACACTTCAGCAAAATGGAAATGAGGTTGACAGAAAATAA
>PVLD010017213.1:0-42576 GCA_004027595.1 Dinomys branickii
CTGGGGCTTTCCCACGTCTCGCCCCGGCAGCCTGGTCCGCCCTACCACATCTCCCCCGGCATCTCAGAGAAATACGCCCAGTTTAAACTTCCCAGCCGAGGTCCCGGCATTCACGCTCGCCAAGTCTGTCTCGAGCTGGTGGTGTTTATTAAGGAGGTTCGCTCCCTTGCTGCTCACCTGGTCGCCATCTTCCCCGGAATCTCTTCTGAAAATTAATAGAAAATTCAAGTCAGTTTTTCAGGTAATGCAGATGTTTCCCACTTTTCTTCTGCTTTTGAGAAAAGGTGAAGTCACACACTTTTTAAAGAAAATGTTCTCCAGTATATGTGAAGCCTACAACCCATTTTACTATCAAGTTTTAGCTCCAATATTAATACAAAGAATTTTCTTAAGCTTTTTTCATTGACCTTGTTTCACTAACTTTCTAACCACTTAGAACCTGTCATTTTCTACCAAATAATGTAACAGCTGAATACAAATTACACTCTAATCAATGCCGTGTTTTGCATTGCAAATTGAAACATAGATTTCTGCCTGGAAAATTCACTAATAAGATATATCTTATTAAATCATTGTTTTGCATCTCAAAGGTCAATGATACTATCTAATAAATATTTCTCAGATTTTCATTTTTTATATAAATTAGTAATAATATTAACAGAATTATAAGACCTTAGAACAATTAAATAGTGTATACTTTACAATTAATGCTCAATAAAATTGAGTTTTTTGAGGGCATCAGAAATATAAGAAATGCCATTTAGTTTTCAAGAGATAATTCAATTAAATTATATAGAAAAAGATAAATATATTTTATTTTTATCTGTCTTCATTTTAGAAAATGTGTTGAGAGGCACATTTCTAATTAGGGATTCAAGATATTGTCTTAGATATTATTTATTCATATAGTATTTCATTTAAAAAAAGATAGCAGTACAAAAATTTTTTGTACTTCCAAATAGTATTTAAATAAGAATAACATCCAAGGGCTGTGCACAGAGGCTCACACCTCTAATCCCAGCACTTGGGAAGCTGAGGTAAAAAGACCACTGTGTGTTCAAGACCAGCCTGGGCTACAAAGTGAGCTCAAGGTAAGCTGGAACTGCACAGCAAGTCCATGACCAAGAGAAATAATAGCATTCAAGGAAAAGAAGCACCTAATGAAGCTTCTATTTTCTTTCTTCTCTACACCTTATAATATTAAATAAACTCTGAAAAAATTATGTTACATTTATGATTATATAATTTAATATTTGACTTGTATTTTTAAAATATTAATTTTTGTTGTTTTTTTTTTTTCGGTACTGGGGATCGAACTCAGGACCCTGCACTTGCTAGGCAAGCGCTTATTCCACTGAGCTATATCCCCAGCCCTTTTTGTATGATTTTTGTCCTTAATAACTTTGCTTTGGTTTGTTTCTTTTTTGTTTTAATTGTAAGTAACTTAAATATCTGCCATTGTGTGAGGAAAATCTGGAAAAAATGGAAATGTAAATATAGTTTAACATTAAAAGACTAGGCTGGGGACATAGCTCAGAGGCATAAGCACCTGCCTAGCATGAACAAGGTCTTGAGTTCAATTCCAAGTCCCCCAAAATAGTATGAAATGGCTAATATTATGCAAAATAAATTTAATTTTGTTATTTTCATTATTAATATTATTTTTCTTATGCACTTCTCCTATTTGTTGCTTAATATGTATATTTCATGCCTTTCTCAGTGAACACACATATGTGGCTTTTTTATGTGAACTTGTTTTTAGAATATATTATTTTGAAATACATAAAATACATTCATAAAAAATTAACAACAAAACATATTCTATTATAGTAAAAGAATTGAAAGCTCTTCCTAGCATTTCTGAAGACATTTAATTTGAAGATTACACATTAAAAATTACAGGAAATAGTGAAACAATAAGAATTCATTTGACTTCAGAATTTTTTAAGTAATTAAACTCTCAAAGGTAGCGTGCTGTGAGCGAGTAAGTTAGTCTTTGTGCAGATTCTTCACGACTTCCTGTTCCACCGAAAATACAATCAATATCCGACCAAGGCTTGGGCTGAGCTCGTGCTTACTCCCTTCTCTCATCTCAGTGAACTTCCTCGAGCTTACTAAGCCCTTTGCTTCTTTAGAAAGTTTGCCCTTTCTGTTCTCTTTATAAATTTCCCCAGATATTTTTATGGCTGGATTCTGCTTTTTATTTGAGATTCTACTTAAATATCACTTCCTTAGAGGAGACTTTCCTGAAGAATGTGTCAAAAACTAAAACCTTTTTATTCTCTTCTCTACCGTCTTGTTTTACTTTTCTTCTTTTCAAGTACTAACCCTTCACACATACATATATGTTTATTTCACACATACACATATGTTTATGTTTGATCTATGCACCCAGAATTTATTTTTATTTATTTATTTTTTTCCCGGTACCAGGGATCGAACTCAGGACCTTGCGCTTGCCAGGCAAGCGCTTATGCCACTGAGCTATACCCCAAGCCCCTGCACCCAGAATTTAAATTCTATGCAGACAAGTTTCTTTTAGTGTGCCCAGTGTTCTGCTTGTGTGAATCTGGAGCTTGTGTGTGTAAATGTGTGTGTGGAGTTCTCAGATGCTCACCGCTATCACTGAGGCAGTCTCTCTCAAGCTAGATGCTCCGAGTTTGACCCGCCCCCTTTGTTCATTGCCTTCTTTTTATTTGAAGTAGTAAGAGATGCACAGTAGATGTTCATTAACTATTCCTTGAAGAAATAATTAGTGAATCCATCTTAGTAAACTTTAAATTCAAAGATTATTTGATATTTTATTAAGTTCCATGACAGTAGATTTTCTGCTATCAAAGTGTGTTTTGGGTGCTTGGGATTTATGCTAGCACCTATGAGTTCATGGCACAGAGAAGAATTAACTCGTAGTAAGAGTTAATTTTTGTATAAGGGCAGAGTCCTACAATATATCACAGCTCACTTTTAAAGTACACTGATTTCGACTCACTTTCAGCACACAATTTAAAAATAAGTTCACATAGAAGACCTTTCTAAAGTCCACTACAACTTGTACTTGTGTCAAACTTTTATGGAATCTGAGCTTTTCTTTTCTTTCTTTTTTTCCTCTTTCTTTCGTATGGGAAATCCAACTCAGGACCTCATGCTTGCCAGGCAGACGCTGTGCCACTGAGCTAAATCCCCAGCATCTTTTCTGAATAACACATTGCTCAGTGTCTATTTTATCCTTAGAAATCACATATGGATTCAGGACTGGGTCTGTCTTGGTCATTGCTGACTCACAGGTACACAGTCCAGGACTTTCCATTCTTAGTTCCTTCTAGTGCGTCATTTGACTGAAAAGCAGACCATTCTCCTGGCTACAAATTACTGCTGAAACATAAAGTATTTCCAAGGCGTGCGTGCCTGCGTGCGTGTGTGTGTGTGTGTGTACATAAAATAGACAAATCACACAAATACATGAGTCATAAATCTCGCACACATATCCATCACAATAAATATCCCTCTCTCCCTTTATAAAGCTGGAGTAAATCTGTCCTCACTCCAAAAGAGATCTAGCTAAAATCAACATAAGTAACATTTGGAAAAAAGTTGTGGTTACTGAGCACAATTTAGAGACTAACCAGGCAAACATTAGGCAATATTTGAAAGAAGTTTAAGTCCCGATAAATTTGTCAGAATTTCCACCCAAACCTGAAAATAATTTAGGATGCAGCTTTTCCAGACTAAGCGATAAAATGAAACAGTTCCAGTGTATTATTTAATGCTTTATGTCAGTAAGTTTTCCAGTATTAAGCTGAAATTATCTTATACTCACAAGATAATTTAATACACTTTGGAATATGTTATTATTTTATTACCCATAAATATTTTAAATTAATTTTTAAAAATTTCAACCATGCCAGGAGAGAAGGAAAAATAGGGCAAGACTCTGTTTTAGAGTTTTTAATTTTTTATTGTAAAGATAAGAGAATGAGGGCTGGGGATATAGCTCAGTGGAATAAGCGCCTGACTATCAAGCGCAGGGTCCTGAGTTCGATCCCCAGTACCGCCCCCCCCAAAAAAAGAGAAAATGAAGAAAAATTAACAAACACGCAGCCATTCACAAAATAACATAAAAACAATACAAGCACTACAGAATTTCAGGCAGACTGATAGGAAATTAACAATACTGGCTGCATTACATATTGATATCTTCAAAATGGTTACTCGGATAAAACAATATGGGCCTGCAAGATTGATCAAACAATTAAATATTAACTGTTTTTTTCAATAAAGTAATAGAAATCAGTAGTACAACTATCTCAGCTGTCCTGTGTATACATATGTACATCTTAGAGTTTTCATTTTAAAAATTATGTATACATTTACATTTGAGGAATTATATGGCAGTTTGGAATATAATATCCACTCAAATACTTCAGGAGTTATTTATCAATATCATTTGATGATAATTTGCACATAATAATATTTATCTAGTTAAAATATGTGCACTGATGGAATTTGACATGCATATAAACTTGTCACTCCTGTCCAAGCAAGATACACAATAGTTTTATCGACGTCCCAAACCCTGTCCTGTTTGACATCGGTAAGCGCGGCCACTTACCGCATGAAGCCGCAAGTGATACGATTTTCTGTTTTCTTTTTCAGAATTTCTTCTTGCTCTCGTTAGTACATGTTTGCAGTTGTTAATGATTACGTGGACTGTAGGGGCTGGGGCATGTGTCTGACACACTTCAGCTGCTTTATTTCCCCCTTCTCAATGCGTCTTTTAACTTGACAGCATCAGATTCATTAATTTATCTCACAAGACCTTACAAATTTCATAAACCATACATACAGATGAAAAACCAGATTAAGAGTTCAAAGAACATATAAAGTACTTAAGACAATTTACTAAGTCAAGGTATACCTTTAGATTTTCCACATTGGCTTCTAATACCTTTTTGTTATTTCTTTTTTTATTATCCTTATTTTCTAATATATAATATTTATATATTTTTGATTTTATGGGAGAAGAAAAACAAACTTTCAAAACAAAATATTAGCACAAAGACAATATTGAATATATCGCTTCTTATCTTCAAAATAGTTACAGTCTGAGATATGGGCATAATAAATTCTCCAAACCCTATTACCACAAACCTTTCTTTTTAGTGAACTAAGAGAAATTACTAGTTTGACTATCATGTATTTTTTTTTCTTCTTTCTTTTCTTCTTTCCCCCACCCTAGTGGGAAAAATAGTTCCTTTTTACTTTTGAACAATTTCTTCCCATTTCATTTTGGATCTTATTTATTCTTTCAGTTTCTCACACCGGGGAGACAAGATGATATTTATACATATGACTCTGACTTATTTCACTTATGAATATGGTCTCGTGTTGCATAAACTTGAGACTTTTATAGATATCAAAAATGATTCAATTTGCTAGAGTATCACTTTAATTTACATCCTAAGAAGCAAAAAACATAAAGAATTGTGATATTTTTCAGAAGAAACCATCGACTTACCTGTCTCCTAACTCTGGACAGATATTTTTTTTGCCCGAGTGTGCTTTTAGTGCTTTAGTTTCTCTGAATTTTGGCTGTGATGAATTGCCTTTTGTGAGTTTGAAAAATAACAGCAGTGGGTGGCAATAACGAGTTTGTTTTACATTTCATGAAAACTTTATACATAATAGATATACTAATATCTTATTCCCTTGGGTGAGAAGAATGTGATTTATAAAACCCCATTTAACTATTCATTTTAATTTTAATTACATGCAGAAATTTAGAAATGCAAAAATATGAATTAAAACTTATTTCCTAAGCTGGGTAGTGGTCATTATGTCTTTCTTTTTTAGATTAGGGGTTTATAATATTTTATAGATACTGTATGGGATGTAAGATAATGACATAAACTATTCACAAACTCTTGGAAGAAAATTATATTTCAGTTTTGGAAAATTACACTTAGTGAGAAGATATCACATTTTTTCACAAGCTTTTGGGACATATGTTGAATGCAGAAAAGGAACAATATTTCTTATTTAAAGTTCATGTTCTGGGGAGGCCCTTGTTATGAAAATCTGTGCTACCTTATATTATTCTGATAAATTCTATTCTTTATTAGGATTCAATCTCTGTGCTTGGCAAGGTGTCATGGCATATATTAGAAGCAGAATTGAGACAATATTTTGCATGTAGACACATCACTTTGAACATGTTAAGAGATTCACATTAATCATCTTGGTTTCCTGGGCTGTTACAATGAATTGACTTATAAATTGCTATGCAGACAGTTATTCTACGCAGGAACTCCAGGCCAAAAAAAAAAAAAAAAATTAATAAACAAAGAAAGACAGAAAGTACGAGTTGGTTGACTTTTTTATAATTTTCTTGAAATGACATAAAGTTTGTGGAAGTATATCTAAACGGATTTAAAATTTTCTCATGAATAATTTTACAATTTCAAAGAGGCTGGTTTTCGGATAGGAGAGCTGTTCATTTACGTTTGTAATCTGGTCTTTGAACTGGACTGTGAATGTGCATAGCTCATTTTAGAGGCAGCGGTTTAGGTGGCATCTTTTGGCAGTTTTGCTAGTGTGCATACAGCTTTTTTTTTTTTCTGGAAAGTTTCCATGGCAGGAAAAATTTATTGTGTTTACTTTTCCTTGTCACTCTTATTCTGTTTCCTAACACAAAGCCTAATACATTTATCCAAAATGTGGTATGCAGAATGCTATCCTAACATTTTTTGTAATATCAATATATTATACACATAACCTAAAAGTTTTAGTAATACACACTCAGACACACTTTATACTTAATTGTATTATCAATGTTCATATTCTCATAAATCCAGATGATGTTTGACACAATAATATAAAGACAAGTCTTGTATTTTTGTAGGTATTTTTAATGAATAAAAATGCCAACTATTCATGTTAATATAATCTCAACTTTAATACTATAATACTGTATCTTCTCATATGTATGGAAGTCACCCTGAAAAATTTCACAAACCACTTCATCACATGCACACATTAATGGTGAACAGAAGTGTAATTTAACCTAAGGAAGTTAGTTTGAGTTTCTCTGCTCATGTCTGAGTATAATGTTGGCATTAGAAGACAGATATTTGTACTGCACACTCTATAGCCATTCTGCTTCTGTGTGGCATATGACTATACCATCTATCCATGTGTCCTCAAGAAAATTATTTAATCTATATGTGCTTTTTTTGCATATGCAGAATGAGAAAGAGTTTGTTTCATTTCAGGCTTATATTTTAAGTGAAAGGCACTTAGCCACACGATTTGCTTTATAGTACCGTAGTGCTAGAGAGTAAGTGTAGCAGCTGCAGTAACAGTAACAGTGACTGCAGCAGTGTGAGCATAGGAGGTGCCGGAAGAGGAGGAAAAGGAGTGTGCGTAGTGTGATTTGATGCTCGTTGGCTTTTCTGGATTTGAAATACTGTTATGGTCTAGATGCGAGTTAAGAGTGCAGCACACACGATAGGCGTTTTTCCTTCCATTTATTCCCTAATCAAATTCCTTTAAACTCTCTCTTAGGAATCCTGGCGTGATATGCATGAAAACTAATTTTCATGGTGCACTATCTATACCTCTTGAATTTAAATTATTTCTCATCTCAATGTTGACCTCTTTAATTTGTAAAATGGGACATCATAGTTATTTTCTAGATTGAATGAAAAGATCAAAGAATGTGAATATTAGCCATTTTGTAGAGACATGGCAAAGAGAAGTTTTCAATATAGATTGGTTTTTTCCTGTTGGTTCAGTCACAGATTTGCTCACTGTCCTTGATCTACAGATCACATTTCCTCTCTAGATCCATTTTCTCACCTATAGAAGGAGATTTCTGACCTATTTAAGGAAATAATAAAAGATATGATTGAACTGGATGGTCTCTTTTGAACTAAAGAAAATATCATAGATTATTTGAATAACAAAATATAATGTGAAGAGCATCTAATTAGGTCAGTATATATTTAGTGGTTTCCAAAAGCCCACGTAATATGTATCTCATATATAGTTTGTGACTAAACAATACAGTCACATAAATATAGCCTACTCATATTAGTCTTTAAGGTACAATCATTAATTGGTAGAGAGTGTGTGTGTGTGTGTGTGTGTGTGTGTGTGTGTGTGTGTGTGGTATTAGGTGGTGAACCCAGAGCCTTTGCCCTGAGCTACATTCCCAACCTATTTTATTTTTACCTTGAGACAAGGTCTTATTAAGTCATGAAATTGCTCAGGCTGCTCTTAAACTTTTGCTTCTCCTGCCTCAGCTTCTCAGAGCACTAGGATTACAAGAGTGAGGATTTCCCAGGCTTATTTATTGTCTTAATTAGGTAAAAGATAAAGATATTTTGTCCATCTGCTTAAGAAAAGAACACCTAATTATTTCAATAGTTTTAACAGAGAAAGAAACCTTCCCTAGTGTTCTAGAAAGAAGTAAATAACATAGCTATTTGTATTTGCATAAAGGGCATTAAATATTACAAAACTGATGCAATTTTGTCAGTGTAATTAATTATGTTTATATACATATATCTAACTTTATAATGGATATGACTTTAGTAGTAAGTGGGAGAAAAATAAAAGAGCAGACTTTGCGGGAAACACATATTTAAGTGATAAGGGAAGATTCCATGCAATTAATACTTTAAAGGCTTCAAACTTCAAGTGTCTTAACATATCTTAAGTTCTATGAATCTAATTAAATATTCGTAATTATGTCCAACATAGAAAACACTGATACCATAAGAATTTGTAAAATTCTTTAATATAAATGTAAAATAGTCATTCAAATGATATAGATAAATAAGTTTTATATATATGGAAAATGACACAGGGCTGTATTCAGTCTCCTAAATGTAAGATCCTGACACTGGCCAGATCCCCAGAATGTTTTTCACTTTCTGTTTACAAGCGAAGAATCAGAGAATCAATCTGTCAAGACAAATTCCAAAGTCCATATATTTTGTATCTTGGTTATTCTCTCACACTAAAAGGTGGCAAAGAAATACGTTATGTACTTGCTGACCATAGTTACATTTCATTTAAAGACAAAAAGTTTGCAGATACAGAAAAAACACTCATTGTAGCATATTATTTCATGGGACAATATTTCAGAAAAATTTTGAAGAAGGACAAAATTATAAATTAGAGTAATAACACTATAACATATTGAATATATCCTCAGAACTTTTGCACAGTGTTAATATTAAACTAAATAAAACCATTTATCTAAAAATAATAAGAGTAACTCAGGACTGCCTCATTCGATACTAGGGAGAGAAATAGACTTTAAACAAAAGTTTAGCAGGCAGTATCTAACACAGATTGTGTGAAGATTTCAGTTACAATAGTGATAATGTCTGAATTCTGGTGCATATTTCTTCACAATTACTACACAATCGAACATAAACCCAGGCAAAGTAATCTGAATTTAAAAAATGTTTCTTGTGTTTCCCTTTGAATTACTGTGTAATATTGCTCCCTCTGTATATTACTGAAAGTCCTTTCTGAGGCAGGAGATTATTTTATACAACATTGGGGATGTAAAACAATCTATCTGTCTGTCTGTCTGTCTGTCTAGCTAGCTAGCTATCCTTTTACTAAGTCTATGTCAACTGAGATATTGCTCTTTGTTTGGTGAAACTTTAATCTTTGTAGGTTTCACCAAAGCCTTCTGTATCTTTCTTTATGGCCTTCCATATTCCTGGGATATTCCACGAAGAATTTGGCACTTCCTATGTAATGCCATGTAAAAATTATTCACATAGAATTTGCAAAGTATTTCGTGATATGTAATAAAATATGTGAGTTTGTTGAGTATTTTCAGATTTTGGTATTACTGGAGGATTCTTTTTTTTTTTTTTTTTTTTTTTCCGGTACCAGGGATCGAACTCAGGACCTTGCGCTTGCCAGGCAAGCGCTTATGCTACTGAGCTATACCCACAGCCTACTGGAGGATTCTTAAAACAATCCCCACAGATACTGAGAAATGAGTACAACTACCAAATAAAGAAAACACTAACTACAGACAGCAACGCAGAATTTGTAAACTCATGGTAATAATGGCTCTGGCAAATACAGACTTCAGTGACCTTAGAATGGGACATGAAATCTTTACTAATATAACAAAGTTACTTAATGATTTATGCTTTAGAATATGAGGTTGGTAAATAGAAGAATAACAAAAAACTATTACTAAAGTTATTATTTAGATATTCAGATTTAAGAAGGGACTAATTTGTTCAATTATTTGAACAACAAAAGATCATGAAACAGACTAAAAACCTAACCTTCCTTCACAGGGTACAGAATATTCACTGTGTGCTTCATAAAAATACAGTGTATTCTTAATCAGAATTCCTATTTTAAGCCTTGATATGTAAAATCAAATCCAAATAACAATGGATTGAATAACCTTAACTATGAGGTGATTTTTCTTTCAATAATTTTTTTTGCGTTCAGTTATAGAGACAACTGTGTCATCAGCATACAAAATACTAATTCTTACTTGCTGCTGCAACATTTATTGTACAGGGCAAAGTCTTTCTCTTTTCAGGCACACACACACGCACACACACATACACATATTCATATTAACAACACCAGGGACCATAGAATACTCATCAAACTGTGGTAATTAAATGCAAACTCTGTAGAGATTGAGTATTTCCTTTGTAGGAGTCTAAGAAAAAGAATCTCTTATACACTCAGTTATATAGTTTGTGTCTTCAGTTTCCAATATATAACCTTAGATGTATATTGTGTTTTAAGGAAACAATTTCACTTTTTTCATAAATGTTAAGTGTTTTGCAGATTGAGGACAACAGCTGAACTTAGACAGGGATGGAAATGTGATACAAAAGACTTTGTGTGATGGAAAAACCTGAATTTGTATGGATTTGGGAGCTTTAAAACAGGCAGCCGTGCAAGTGAAATTGTGTAGATTTGAATAAACACATCAATGCCTGGAACACATGAGAGAGAGTAGTAAGGCATTTACTATCACTGCAAGATAAATTCCTATAGTCAAATTAGTACATATTTTTAGAATTCTTGAATAGTGCGTAAGTCATGAATTCAGCCGGTGTTAATACTGGCTCACTGTCACACATTCAGGAAGTGCTGGGGAGACAGTATGAAGTGAACTGCTCGTAGTTATTCCCATCTCCCCAAAGTCCACACTATGGGAGAGGAGAAGATATGAGGCTCATTGTGCTGTTTCACATATAATGGGTAAGAGCAATGTTCAAAGATAAGTGTAAATTTGTAATAAAAATAAATAGTTCAAATATTATATGAGTCCTGGTCATAGAACTAGGACATTTTGTTTTCCACGCTTGGTTTCAGAATTGATTTGGCCTAATTCTTTTTTTTTTTTTTAATCCCTCCTCAATTTCTCCCTTTTGAGATAGGAATGTATACATTGTGCCACTGTACCTTGTGCTTATTTAACTTGTTTTTAAGTTTTATAGAAGTTCACAGCTAAGGGTTTGTCTTGGGTCTCAGAATAGACTTTGACTTGGAATTTTAAGGAATACTGAAACTGCTGAAACTTTCAGTAGCAATTGTTGAATATCTCATTCTATATAAGTTAGTTATATTATGTTAAACAGGATTATAAATGCTATTATCCTTATGTGGAGAATAAATATGGTTTAAGGAGACGTGTTTGAGTGTCTATTTGACAAGAGGCAGGACATGATAGTGAAGGTGGAAGGTCAATTTGACTGGCTTCCAGATTTGCTAAGCAGGGCCATAGATCCCTTTTGTGCATGCGGTTGTGTGGGTCATGGAAGCGTGGTCTTGTATTGAGTACCTGGTGTACCTTCTCTTTTCATTTGCCCCTGTTCACAGCTCTCTTTCCTGACTGCCCTCAGCTAAAGCGTTTCGCTCCACCACATATTTTTGTCATTATGTTTCTGTCTTGGAGCAGCTGACTCTGAACTGAATCCCCTTAAAATGCGAGCAAAATTAAACCTCTCTTTCTTTAGATTGTAGGATTCAGTGTTATGTCTCATCCACAAGAAAGCTACTAGCCCATGGGTTCAGTCATGTAGTGATAAGATTAAACAATGTTTAATAAATACATATGACTGCAATATATGAGCAGTAAGTCATATATAAGTAAGTAGAATACTAATGTGGAGCAGTTCAATGGTGAGAGATGGGAAAGCTTCTGTGCTTGGCTGTGGTTCATGACCATGCTTAATTATTTGAATTTATTGAATGAATTTATTTCTCTGACTCCTTTTCATATATCATAAAATGGATTGTTCCAGCATTACCTAAAATTCTGTCAGTAGAAGTAGGCAATTTTAGATAACAAGACAAAGACATGCAGACTTAAACCAAGTGGTTAGCAGAAAAGAAGAGGTAAATAACAAATTATCTAACGAAATAGTGATGCCTATTTATGTTGCACAGTTATAAAATAAAGCTATTCAACTAGTGTCTTTTAAAATCAGAAATCATTTTTACTCCCCTTGCAATTACTCTCACTCCACATTTTTATGTATTTTAGCTAGAGTTGTTGAATTTCATTACTAACTCCACTTCCCTCATAATGAAGGCAATGTCTTTCACTTGTTTTGTATTACAAACAGAACCCAGTTCAATGGAACAGGTGACTCTGTGATACCTGATACAAAGCAAAACCAATAAGATATATTTGACAGTTGTAATAGGAGAAGATGTCAGAATCTGAGTTTTTATCAAATTCATCAGAAATTTTACAAGCAAGTTAAACCTTTGATCCATTAACAAGATTTTACTCAGATGTCTTTACTAATATGGATTATTAACACTAATATATATTTAATGAATAAATATATTGCATCTGTGCTTAATATTACAGATGTAATGTTTGAACAAACATGTCTGAAGGCAAGTTGAGTGAGTTGATTTTTATGTTTAAAATTAAAATTAATTAGCCCATGTTTTGTTGTTACCTTTAAGAGAGGACTACTGATGACACTAATTAGAGGGTGATATTTTAGTTAGGAAGAAGATACAGGAGGTTGGGAACTTTAGTTGATATTTTGTGATTAGATAATGCAGTTCCAGTGGTGTGCAAAAGAACCACCTGCAATATTCTCACAGGGAGAAGAAAATTAGCTTGCAGCAAATATGTATCATGACTTCATCATTTCTCTAGCTTGATGCTCCTCTTCTTTGCCACATTTCCTATGGCAGGGGTTATATGATGCTTGAGTGACCGTTGTTGAATTCAAACTGAAAATAATCTTGTTTTTCACAGTACTACACTTACACAGAATTTTAGATCTGAGTAATACCAGACTGAAACTTTTACAGACTCATAAAGATAAGTCACAGAAATTTAGTAAATAAACAAAATTGCATGGTCTTCTCTCAATTGCTTTGTAACCCTTGCCACATTTTGCAAAATTCTTCTTCATTAGCAAATGGATTTTCTAGGGCTGCTAGGAACAGAGGAAGAATATGGAATAAGAAAAGGAAAATAGGGTCATGGACACCAAAGAAGAGATTTCAGGAAAAAGGCAAAAATTAATAGTGTGATATGCCTTAGAAAGCTCTGGAACAGAACTATAACTGCTGGGCTGAAATTGCTGAAACTACTGATTTTTGACAAAGATAGCTTTTAGATCACAGAGTGAAGTAGGCTAAAACTGATTAATGAAAAACTGATGAACTAACTCTCAGCATTAATTTATGATGAAGTGTGGACATGAATGTCAGATAAAGAAAATGAAGGAAACCCGAGCACCCTGATTTCCTTGTACCTGCCAGCGACTGGGCTAAGTGCACAAAGTATATACTACATAGGACAACGTACACAACTCATATTCTACACATCACTTTATTCCTTAAAGATAAAATCAGTTGTGAGTAGTACAGTGGTATAGAGCACAGACTATAAATCTTAATGTACTGAAGGTAAGGAATCAAGGAATAAGGGAAAAATATATATATACACTAAGAAGGATGTACTAGAGATAGAGAGTATAAAATTTGGAAGAAATTTCCTCAAAAGTCCAGAAGAGGTGATAATCTGTCTGGCACTAGAGTCATGGGGTGGGTAAGCTTTACAGAAATGGCAATGTATAAATTGGTGTATTTAACTAAGGGATTCTTCAGTTCCACATGAGGTTGTCTTTCTCAACTCCTGTTGCTCACTGTAGTATCAACCTGAAGCCCCAGAATTACAACCCTAATAGCATACCAAATGAAAGCTTCATTTGATTTATTAATATATATTGTCTTACCAACCCATAGTTTATATTCTAGAAAGATGGCTTGGTCTTAAGTGCCTATTCCTAAAAAGCAATTTGCTAACAGTGATACCCCCACCTTTTGATTCGAGGGCATTTTTTGACCTAAGTGTGTCTAATAAGTTGCACAAGCTTTTTCTAGAAAGATACTTAATCCTTCATAATTATGAAACTACATAATTATTTACTGATACCATAGTTTACTGATTAATCATTTCTAAAGATAAAAGTCTATCAGTATTAGTATTTTTTGATATTTTAATTGTATTATTTAAAACTAAAACTTCAAGCATCTAAATGCTGAAAGATAATAGATGTTCTTCAGTACTTCACAAAGGACCATTATAGAGTGAATACATAACATTATGAGAAGGAATGTTAACAGTCTAGCAAACATTTGTATTCATTAAAGAGAACTTTCACAATCAGACTCAATCAAACTCTGATTACATAGCAATTTAGCAGTACCTGTGCAAGCAGTTCTCTTAGCTACACCCACTTCTGTTTTCAGGGATTGTTTCAGAGACTGATTAAAATATAACTGCAAAAATGGAAAATACTTAAGATTCAATAAAAATAATTTTGCAGATTTAAAGGGTTCTTTTAAATTATTTCTGGTATCAACCCCTGTTGTCTAAAATAGCAGGATGAACAGAAACATATACCAGCCATTTGCTCATGTTGGATGACCTGATCTTGGATACACAATTCGAAATCAGCCTATCACACTTGTTTTCAAGGATCCTGCAATGTAGCCCATGGCTTTATTAGTCAGGCATTATCTCCTCATTCTCTCTGGTGTAAATCCTCTTTAAGAAGTCAGCTTTGTACTCTTTGGCTTCCTGTACCTTTTATGTTGATGCAGCAATCACTACAATGTAATTAATTGGTATGTCTTTTGTGGAATACAATTAAACAGCATTGCTAATTTTTGCCTCTAGATTCCTTACGTGTGTATTTATATATCACTCATTCTGATGATTTTCCACATTCATGCAGGATGTGGTTTGAGAAAAATATTGATTTTTGTATGTCTGTATTACCTATAATTGATTTACGTAATAGACACAAAGTAGGTATTGAAATTAAATGAATTATTTTATGCCATGCACTAACAGACCAGTATATAACATTCAAATTATATGGTTTTTCCAATTTTCGTTGGCTTTTATTTTTGAATACTCTCTTGATGATCTCATCTACCTATAAGATAAAAAATTATGTAATTACTTATTCTTTGACAATTTTGAGTCTGTATCATTTTATTTTCAATCCCTTCTTCCATTTACCTACTTGACACATTGAGTATTCTCTATCTTCATCACCTCAAGTCATCCAGAATTACTGTTTAGTATCATATCATTTCACCCCAAGTGTTTTCCTGACTCATTAGCATCACTGCTAAGGAAAAGAACAAATTAAAAAGAGCAGCAGAAGGAAGCAGACTAATGACTGCAGATGTGCATAAAATCTCACATTTATCAAATCTACACATTAGATAATACAGACACACACACACATACACTAAATATGTATAAATGCACACAATTATAATCTAGGGAAAATCTCAATAAAATTGGTGCATTGAATCAATGTCAATGTCTGGTTTGTAATATAAGACTATATTTTCAAGATGGGACATTAGCATTTTGATAAAATGGGTAAGTTTATATGAAAATAGTTTCTATTATTTCTGAACATTTACTTTCAAATCTATAATTACAAAACTTCTAAAGAGTTAAAAAGTCACATTTATTTAGTTCACGGTTGAATTTTCAATGTTTCACAATGACTATCTTACAAGAACACAGGCACATGACAGAAAGCAAGAAAGATCCAATGGGTGAAATGACTTGCAATATACGTTGATATATTTTGTCAAATCGCAGTAGACAAAAGGTAAAATGTAACCATCAAAATTAGCAGGTATCTAACAACTATCAACTATGTCAGGAATAGCTATATTTCTAGATTTAAAGTCAGTAGTATATGTTATAGCAAATATATACTCAACAAATATTTGCAAACATATATATATATATATATATATATATATATATATATATACCATACCATGCTAGTTATCATGTTGTAAGATATTTTTAAGGCCTAATCCAACTCTACAGTTGACCTGAGATTTTTAGTACTTAAAATCTAAGAACTCTTTAATGCTCTAAGAATTTTAAATATAACTTTTATGATATTGTTTATTCTTATTCTAGGAATAAAGTGATGGTATTTGATATTAGAACTTTAAGTGTAGAAATAGGATTAATTAACCATTCTCGTTTGTTACATTGTAATGCCAATAGATAAGTGTTTAATCATAGAACAAATTTTGTGAGGGCCAAAGACACATTTAGAGACAAAGATTCTAGGCCAGAACAACATCAGATGTAATGAGAATGTGTGCTATCAGTTTCTTTTTATAACAGTTTTGTCTCGGGATCTGTAATACCTCACTCCAAGTTCTTGATTGGATGGTTTGTGTTGAGAAGTATGCCATGATTTTGATGGACTTTCCTTTATAGGTGATCTGCTTCTTTTCTTTAGTGGCTTTTATTGTAATGGGCAGTGACTTTTAGCACAACATTTTAAGATAGACAAGCCTCAAACTGTGTCTTGAGAAACATCCTGGAAGGATTGTAAAGAGTTAACTTTGCAGTTCTGACTTTGTCCTGGAATTCTTCTCCTTGCCTGAATTGTTAAAGTAAATATATCATTATGGCCAGAGCCTGACCTGGTCACATGGTGCAAGGTAAACAACTATGGCCAGGCCTAGACATTTCAATCTATTACCATGGAAACCAAAAATGTATATAAGGTGAGAACAAAGGCAGTTAAGTGCCACATTCTCTGGTCGGGAATGGGGGGCAATGACCAGTCCAAATTGATTCTAAATTAAAATTAATTAAAACTCCATTTGTTCTGAATGAGTTTTTGGATCCCCTCCAGAGTTTGACCCGATTTCTGATTTTTGCCACAACATTATAGGTAAAAGATCACAACTGGAGACCATACTCAGAAGTGAAATAAGTCAGACCCACATGTGTAAACAATGTATTGTCTCACTAGTCTAAGAACCTGAAAGATTGAATAAAATTAGAAGGTGTGCTAGACATTGTGAAATGAAAGGAAAATGCTCAAAAGTAAAGAGCAATTGGGATGAGGGAAAAGAGAAAAGAAAGAAGGTGAAAATTATATTTATATGTATATACAGGATAGCTAACATAGTTATACTACTGACTTCTATCATTTTATTGCGAGGAACAGAGAATGATTAATTATTTGATCAATCTTACATGTCTATATTTGTTTTCCTGAGTAACCACTTTGAAGAAATCAATATGTCATACAACAACCATTGTTAATTTCCTATCACCGTGTCTGAATTTCAGTATTGCTTGTATTGTTCTTGTGTTATTTTGTAAATGTATGTGTTAGTATGTTTTTGTTTATTTTTTAAATAAAAAAACATAACAGTTCTAAATAATATATAAAATTTAATGCATGAATATTAAAGTCACATTTGAAATTATAATAAATATATATTTAATTTACACAATTTTGTCATGTCTATTTTTCATAGGAAAGACTTGACATAATGAGAAGAAAATTGTCATGTAGACACAGTTGTGCATGTGTATATGCACACACACTCACACACACGCAAATATACACACTAACTCACAACACTGTAATCTCCACTGCAAATCTTTATCATCTTTCCAAACTCTCAACTTTAGATGGATCCAGTTTTCATTCTGAATTTCCCATCTTTTCCAGTAGTTTCCATTCCCTAAATGAGTTTACCAATACCGTTTCCCTTAAATACTATCTATATACATTTAGCAAACAAAATTTTACACAAAGAATTGCACTCTCCCTTGAAGTTCTGTTTTACGTCCAGCTCTCTTTCAATTTTAATATAGCCAAAACTGGTATATTCATTCCCACTGCATCCTTAGCTTTCCAGATTTAGGGAATGTGAACTTGATCCTCTAGATGTTCAAGTCAGAAACTTTGGCATCATATCTTCTACCGTACATATACAACTCACAAGAAATTCTTTTCAGTTTTACCTTTGAAACATACCTATTTACACGTGCTTTAACTTCTACAGAGAACAGTTGTTCTCAGCCATGGAAGTTTCATTCTGTGGGGATTAGAGCTGAGGCCTAAGTGCTTTTTGTTGTGGTCATCATCAATGTTGTAAAAACTGTGGAGGTGGTGTTTCATGAAGTGGGAACAGATCAGGTGTACTACTTTTCTTGCCAAGTGCAAGAAAATCTTTTTACCATCAAACTGTTCCTTCCAAAATACCGAGAACGCCTGGGCTGAGAATGCCTAACTTGAAACAAGATCATATTATCTCTCATTGTAATGTTACAAAGGTAGATTTCTGAATTGAGTTTCCTATCTCTTTATTCACACACAGAAAGTAACCACAAGGTAAGCCGAAGGATCTTTGAACAATAGCTGGAGAAGAGTTGCTCCTCTGCTCTAAACCATTACAATTGCTCAACATTGTCAATTCCTGCTGCCCAGCCCAAGTGTTACTTCATTGTGCTTGAATTTTTAAACCAGGTTTAACTAGCCTAGAACATGCTCCGAATACCACTCTCTTGCTCTTAATCTGATTTTTTGTAGCATTCTACCAGACATTAAATACTCACTTCTTCATTTCCTAATTACTAACTAGAACTTAGTGAGATAATGGACATTCCTTTTGTTTGACTGAAACATTCCTCAGTTACTGGAATGTACCCAGCACATGAGGCCAATGATCTGTGATGAATTTATGAACAACATACCTAATATAATTGTTTATTCATTCACTTTATGAACAGTTTTGAGTCCCTGTTGACCACACTTAATTTTAAGGACTCTCTTCCTTTGGTTTCAACATTTTCAAGATTCTCTATTTTCATTCAGAACGTTAATGTCCATGTTTTATTTTTTTCTTTTTCCTTACTTTTTGTCCATGTTACCCATCACTGGGAACATTTACTCTTCTGTATCTGGAATAACCTCATATTTTATCTGCCAATTACCAATCATCTCTGAGCACAAAATTTATTACATTTATCACTTTCCCACCTAATTTCTTCCCTCTCAATTGTCATGTCCTTTGAAATGATCATTTTACAAAATGACACAGGAACTAGAAAATAGTGGAAACACGATAACCATAAGAGAAGAAAGAATTAATAAATTAAAACTTATGTACCACTTTTCCTTTATAGTATCATCAACCTCATTTTATAAATAAAAAGCAAAATAATAACACTTGGGCATGTGCTCAAGATTTCCAAATAATTCATAACACAGCCTGAATAAAAAGTGAAGTATCATTATTATTAACTTGGAACTTTTCTTATATTCTATTTTGTACAGTTGCGCACATTGTATTGTTTTCATGAATAAGATGGAAAATTTCACCAAATAGAAATTTGTGGAATATGAATCAGAGAATTATGGGATTAATATTTTTCAGGTGTACTATACAATTCTACATAGTTTTATATTCATTTAAATTTTTTTTCTTTATAAAGTAGCTGCAAATTCTCTCTGTGCAAAGAAGAAAATTCAAAGTTTGAAGACTGCTGTGGAGAAAGAGTGGGTGAAAAATCTATAAAGCTGCTGTAGACATACAATTGTGTACTCTCTTCTTTTCCATTGTGTGGCCATATAAGAGGGTTTTAGATTATCTCCTTTCTGCCTTTGGAAGATTTACAGCAGGAAGTTAATAAAGCACTCAGCAGAAGCTAAGACACAAAATAGGCAGGGAAGGGAAAGATTACATCAGAGAAAGATAGACTTAATTGTGTTGTAGATACCAAGTGGTCTCTTTAGAATCGTGTAGTAGGGCAGTAAGATGAGCAATAACTGCCCAGCAAAGCTAAACAAAAAACACCAGCTCCCTCCCTTGAAGTGGCACTGGAGGAAGTTCCAGCAGAGAGAATAGCCTGATTCCACAATCTATAATAAGTAAAGTATCTTCTTTATCCGAGACAGATGCAGATGAATCAGAATATAGTGTAGAAAGTAAAGAAACAGCATGTAAATGAAAAACAAAGCCAAAAGTAAATCAACTATCAACCGTTCAAATAAAATCATACTCTCCATAAGCTGCATGTTGAAATTTGCATGTGGCTGAGTACTATAAATATGTTGTCTGCAGTGACTGCAGGAAATGGCTGCAGGAAATGGCTGCCAAGCAGCCACGATGTTAATTTAAACCAGTATTGGAAACACTTCTAGAATGAATCAGGCTTTCTTATCTTATTAATTAATAATATCTTATTAATACCAAGGATTCTGAGTTGTTTTATTTGGTGGTAACTAATTTGCAAATAATCATAAAAATAATTGGCTCACAAATTTTTCTCAAGTGGAAAATAAGTAGCATGATAATATTAACATTATTGTTTATGATATTTTCTATTCAGGGTGTATATTAATTATTATCATGATCTGTAAAATGTAGGGAAAATTTTGATCATATTATCTCTTATTCTAAGAGATAATCTATGATTCTGCTCTTCAAGGTGATACCAAAATTAACAGGGTCCTTATTTAAACATTATTAATTCTAAATGTAGACCTATTGCAATTCAAATTTTAAAAATATAGAAAACACATGAAAATTCTTTGAATTTCTGGTACATTATAGTCTACCAGGCATATATTTTCTATTGCTTCACGTATGCATTCATTAGAAAGTAAATACATGTGCATTTTAAATATATTTTGGGTGAGTTTTTTCTTTGCAATAACATTGCCTTGTTCTGCACCTCATCATTTGTAAAATAGCCATATATAAAATGAAAGCATTTGATTTAGTTGTATTTTAAATTTTACAGCTCTACTTTATTTTGTCATGATAATGTGTTGCTTATGTTTTTATGAACATCAACTACTGGAAATTTTAGTAATTTACCATGTTTGATAATTCTAAGCTATTTGGGTTTCAATTTTTCCTACACATATTTTTGTGCATATGTGATTTTTCCTCAGAATCAATTTTGAAAAATGGAATTATTAAATAAAAGAGTATGTGTAGTGACTTGACACCTGTTAGTATATCATCTGAAGGACTTTATTGCCTTGTACACTTTAATTGCTACTTCTAAGTGCCTATATCACTGCAATCAAATCAATCCTGGATAATCTCTTGATGATGATCTAATTTGTATTCCTCTGTATCTAATGAGGTTGATTTTTCATATGTTTAGATGATATTTGTGTTACTGCTTTAGAGTATTACTTACATATGTCGTTTTACAATTTTTATTAGAGATACATTTTTGACAGATACTTAAATTTCTTTAATGCTCTTTATCTTGTATGTTGATTTTATTTTGTTACATTCTCCCTCTATTTTGTGCTTAATTTATATTTAGCCACTTCACTTGCAATATGTATGCACATGTGAAATATATGGTATTGAATCTATATATGTAGATATGAATTGTATAAGCATCATATAAACATTCATCCCACATAGAGCTAAAAAAATGAATTTTAAAAAATTGTTATCACTATACCCACATAGAACTTAGGTTTTTGTCTCTTGTCTCTAACACAGAATTGTGAAGTTCGTTTTGGGAAATTAGTGTGCTCATTTAGCATACCAGCTATTGTCAACCCAGTTACCTACCTGTCCCTTGCAGCTGTCCCCCGGACCTCCATCCTCCATCTCCAAAGCTTTATCTTCTAGTTGGCTATCATTAAAGATATATTTAAAAATTTACATTAAATATGTAAAGATTATTAATATGCATGCTGTTTTCATGTTTTAAAATTTTTTATCATATGGTTGTTTTCAAACATTTTCTTCATTGTGCTCTTTGAAATGTTATATGTATAAAATTTACACAGAAAATATTATTTTAAAAATACTTCTATGTTTTCCTATGTACCATTATTTCTTAAATTGTGAAATGTCCTTGTTCTAATTAATTTTCTCATCACTGAAACACAAATGCCCAGCAATCAGAAGTTAAAGGACAGATGTTTTATTTCAGTTCACATTTTGTAGAGGCCTCAGTCCACAGAATACTGGCTCCAAGGTCTGGTGTCACAGCTGTGAAATATCACCAAGGAGAAACAGTCCATGGTGCGGCAGGCAGGAGGCAGCACGCAGCAGCCTACCTTCCGTTTTCCCCTTTTATTTTACCAGGCTACCAGCCTTTGGGTGGTGCCATCCCCATCTAGGGTGGGCCTTCCAATTATCCACACCCAAAACTATGTTAGAACATTCTAGTTACAGCAAACACTTAATTCCAGTATCACAGACCCTACTCCCACCCAGCTCTGAAAAGGCCCATGTATGAATGCTAGAGGCTTTTGGGTGACATCTAGATACAAACCATAACAGGCTTCCTATACAGCATAAACAGGTATACATTCATCATCATTAATTTATTTTAGAATGTAATTTTTGACCTCCTAAATTTTACTTTATTTTGAACTATATAATAATCATGTTTATCATAATTTATCACAAATGTTTAACTAATTTTCTTTTTTTATTTTTTAAAGTATAAAAGAAAAAGAACAACAAAAAAAGAGGAAAAAATTAACAGAGACACAAAATAGCACAAGAACAGTACAATCATGTTATCTCATGTCATATTTATGTGGGAAACAATCGGTGATTAGATGTTTGATCAACCTTGTATGTCTATTTGAATTGTCCTGAGTACACACTTTGAAGTTACCAACGTGTAATACAACAACCACTGTCGATCCCCTGCCACCTGTAGTTCGATTTTTGTACTGTTCTTGTGCCACTGTGTGTATGTTTGTTAGTGTTTTTGTTCTTTTACTTTTAAAATAAAAACAAAATTGAATTATAGACAAAGTGACAGGGAATTAACAATGGTTGTTTCATTACATATTGATATCTTCAAAGTGTATGCTCAGGAAAACACACATAGACATATAAGATTGATCAGCCAATCATGAACTATTCCTTACCATAAAGTGACATAAGACAATAGTGGAACCATGTTAGCCATCCTGCACATACATACATACATATGTATATACATACATATACACATACATATTTGTCTCATTCTTCCTTTTCTCCTTTCCCTGATCACATCTTTCTTTACTTTTGAGCAGATTCCCTTCATATATCCTAATTTATATTCCCACTTTCAAGTTCTTACACTAGTGATACAATATGTTGTTTGCATATGTACATCTGATTTATTTCACGATTGAGTATGGTGTCTAATTGTGACCATTTGCCTACAAAAGCCCCAAATCTGTCCCTCTTTGTAGCTGAGTAATATTCCATTATATAAAATTGGCACAGTTTTTATATCCAGTCCTCTATGGATGGGCATTTGGGTTGCTTCCAGGATTTGGCTATTACAAATTGCACTGCTATAAACATGGGTGCACATATATCACGGTGATATGATGTTTTCAGATCTTCTGGGAAAATACGCAGAAGGGGAGCAGCTGGTTTCAATGGAACCTCTAGACCTAGTTTGCTGAGGAATATCCAAACTGCTCTCCACAGTGGTTTCACCAGTCTTCAGTCCCACCAGTAGTGCAGAAGAGTTCCTATTTCTCCACAGCCACTCCAGCATTTGGTATTGGATGATTTCTTAAAACTGGCCAATCTTACTGGGGAAAGATGAAATCTCAGTGTTGCTTTTATTTGCATTTCTCGAATGAATAAAGATATAGAACAATTTCTCGTATATTTATTTGCCATTTTTATTTTTTATCTGAGAAGTGTGTATTCATCTCAGATGCCCATTTCTGGATTGGGTCTTTGAATTTGGACATATACATGTTTTTAATTCTTTGTATGTTCTACATAGAAGACCTTTGTCTGAGAGAGAGCCAGCTAGGATTTTTTCCCAATTTGTGGGTTTTCTTTTTACTTTGCTGGTGATTTCTTCAGATGTGCAAAAACATGTCAGTAAGATGAGGTCCCAGTTACTGATTCCTTGGAATGTTTCCCTTGCAGTTTGATTTTTGTTCATGAACTCTCTGCCTACTCCTATGTCTTCAAGACTGTTACCTAATTTCTCTTCCAATAGACTTAGAGTTTCTGTTTAAATATTGAGATCTGTGATCCATTTTGACTTGAGTCTGGTGCATGTTGATAGACTTGGGTCTATTTTCAGCTTTTGGCAAGAGGCAAGCCAATTTTTCCAACACCATTTATTAAAGAACCAATCTTTTATCCAGTGAGCATGTCTGGCCCCTTTGTCAAACATTAGGTGGCTGAGTGTGTTTCTGGTTGTGACTGTATCTTCCACTCTTTTCCATTGATCCTCAAGTCTGTTTTTTACCCAGTAGCAGATTGATTTTATTACAGTAGCTTTGTAGTATAATTTAAGGTCACAGATTATGATTCCACCTGACTTGTCCTTGTTTCCCAAGATTGCTTTTGCCATTCTAGGTCTCCTGGTCCCAGATGAATTTAAGACATGTTTTCTCTAGATCTTTGATGTATGCTGATGGTAGTTTAATGAGAAATTCATTGAATCTGTTCAACAATTTTGGTAGGATGGCCATTTTCACAATGTTGGTTCTTCCTAACCATGAGCAGGGGATGTTTTTCCATTTATTGAAATCCTCTTTGATCTCTGTTTTCAGAGTACTGTGGTTTTCATTGAATAAATTTTTACATCCTTTCTTAGATTGATTTCTAAATATTTCAATTTCTTGGATGCTATTTTAAAAGGTATGATTTCCTTAATTTCTCTCTCAGTCTGTTTGTTGTTCATGTACAGGAATGCTATTGATTTTTGGGTGTTGACTTTGTATCAATCTATTCTGATGAATTTGTCAATTAAATCAAGGAGTTTTCTTGTGGAGTTTTTGGGGTCTTCTATGTAAAGTATCATGTCATCTGCAAATAGTGATAGTTTTATGTCTTCCTTTCCTATCCTAATTCCTTGTATTTCTCCCTCTTCTCTAAATGTTATGGCTAATGCTTCCAGAACTATGTTGACTAGAAGTGGTGAGAGTGCACATCCTTGTATTGTTCCTGACTTTAAAGTGAAAGCTTTCAGTTTTTGTCCATTTAGTATGATGTTGGCTGTTCGTTTGATAGATGGCTTTGATCAGATTTAGGTAGAGGCCATCTATTCCTAGTTTTTCCAGGATTTTTAACATAAAAGCATGTTGGACTTTATCAAAAGCTTTTTCTGCATGTATTGAGATGATCATGTGGTTTTTGTCTTTGGCTCTATTGATATGGTGTATTACATTAATTGATTTGCGAATATTGAACCATCCTTGCATTCCTGGAATAAACCCAACCTGGTCATGGTGTATAATTTTCCTTATGATTCGCTGCATTCTATTTGCTCATATTTTATTGAGTATCTTTGCATTTGTGTTCATAAGGGAGATTGGCCTATAGTTCTCTTTCTTGGTTGGGTCCTTCTCTGGTTTTGGTATCAGTATAATACTTGCCTCCAGAAATGAGTTAAGGAGAATTGCTTCTTTTCAATTTCATTGAAGAGTTTGAGGAGTGTGGGCATTGAATCTTCTGTGAATGTTTTATAGAATTCTGCTGTGAATCAACCAGGGCCTGGGCTTTTCTTTGTCAGGAAGTTTTTAATGACGTTTTTAATCGCATTAATTGATATTGGGTTGTTTAGGACTTTTCTATCTTCCTGATTCAATTTTGGTAATTCGTACATTTCTAGGAATCTGTCCATTTCTTCTGAGTTTTCTATCCTATGAGAGTACAGATTTTCAAAGTAGGTATTAATGATCTTCTGAATTTCTGTGGGATCTGTAGTGATTTCATCCTTTTTGCTCCGTATTGCATGAATTTGAGTTCTTTCTTTTTTTTGATAAGGTTGGCTAGGGGTTTATCAGTTTTATTTATTCTTTTGAAGAACCAACTCTCTGCTTCACTTAGTTTTTGTAGTGTTTTCTTCATCTCAATTGCATTAATTTCTGCCCTGGGTTTATAATCTCCTTCCTTCTTTGGGCATTTGGTTTCACTTTTTCCTTTTTCTAAAAGTTTGAGATGTAGCATTAGGCTATAAATTTCCCTCTGAGGACTGCCTGCATTGCATCCCACAGATTCCAGTAGGTTTTATTTGCATTTTCATTGGTTTGTAGGTATTTTTTAATTTCTTCTTTAATTTCTTGTGAGACTCATTGGTTATTCAGGAGGTTTTTTTCTTATTTCCAAGTGTGTATGGGGTTTTTGGAGCTGCGTTTGTCATTACTTTCCAGTCTCATTGCACTGTGATCAGATAATATGCATGGGATAATTTCAATCCTTTTGCATTTAGGTAGATATGCTCTATGGGTTAGAATGTGGTCTGTTCTAGAAAAAGACTCATGTGCAGCTGAGAAAAATGTGTATTCTGATTTTGTGGTGTGGAACACTCTATATACATCTACTAAGTCCATTTGTTCACATCTTTGGTTCAGGTCTGTTATTTCTTTGCTGAGTTTTTGTCCAGTTGACCTGTCTCTTTGCATCAGAGGGGTGTTTAGGTTCCCTATTACAATAGTGTTAATATTTGATTTTTCATATCTGTTAACATTTGACTTATAAAGTTTGGTGTTCTAGTATTTGGTACATAAATGTTTAGGATTGTTATCTCTTCCTCTTGCAGCTTTCCCTTAGCTAGTATGTACTGGCCCTCATTATCTCTTTTGATTGTTTTGGTTTGAAGTTTATATTGTCTGAAAACATAATAGCTATCCCTGCTTTCTTCTGGGAACCTGTGCACGGAAAATTGTTTTCCATCCTTTAAATTTCAGCCTGTGGATTTCCTTTTGAGTAAAATGTGTTTCCTGTATACAGCATAAAATTGGATTTTGTTTCTTAATCCACTGTGCCAGTCTGTTTCTTTTGACTGGTCAGTTGAGGCCATTTACATTAATGGTTATAATGGTTATATGTTGGCTTATTCTTGTCATGCTATTTACTTGTTGCTTTCCTATTTTTACTGTCTGTTTACTTGCTTTTTCTGTTTGAGGGCTCCTTTCTATTGTTCTTCAGATTGTGGTCAATTTTTTCTCTGTCTAGAATATCTTTTAGTACATTTTGTAATATTGGTTTGGCACTCATGAAGTTCTTCAGTTGTTCTTTGCAATGGAAATATTTTATTTCACCATTGAATTTGAAGGATCGTTTTGCAGGATACATCAGTCTGTGTTGGAAGCTGTTTTGTCTCAGAATCTGTAATACCTCGCTCGAAGCTCTTCTTGATTTCATGGTTTCTGTTGAGAAGTCTGCTATGATTCTGATGGGCTTTCCTTTATAGGTGATCTGTTTCTATTCTCTAGCAGGTTTTAATATTGTGTTCTCTTGCTGGATATCTAGGATCTTGACTATTATATGTCTGGGTGTGGTTTTATTTGGGTTATGGCTCATTGGGGTTCAGTATCTTTTCCCGTGCTTGGGAAATTTTCTGCTATTATTTCTGCAAATATTTTTTTTATATTATTTGTGTTGCCTTGTGCTGTTTCACTGACTCCTATTACTCAGGTGTTATTTCTTTTTGCCTCATCTTATAGCTGTTGGATTGTTTTTTTTCCTGGATCCTTGATGACTTTATGAGATCCTTCCTTTCATGCTCGCTAGCTGCCATGCTCTCTTCAAGATTTGAAATTCTATCTTTGGCTTCATTGAGGCAGTTTTGCAAGCTTTCATTGGAAGTTTTCATTTCTTGGCAATCTCTTTGAGTCTGTTTCATTTGTTCTAATTCACTCCTAAATTGCTCATGTAACATTTCCATTTGTTTCCTATATTCTTCTATTCTTTTATCTGTTTCTTCCATTATTATTTTCACTTCACTTTTTGCCTGAGAGATTATTTCTGTTTAATCTTTTCTATGGCCTGATGGAGTTGTTTCTTTACTTCAGATGCGATCATTTTAGAAATTGCAGGTATGTGGCTTCCTAGTTCTCCTATATAACTGTTTCCAGGACTTGTTCTGGGTGAAGTTGAGTTCTGAAACTGCGTTTTGCTCCTCTGTCTTTTCATTTTGAATGTCAGATGAAAACGGTGGAGCTACAAATTACCCAGGCAGCTCACCCGGCAAAAGTCTGCGGCAAGGGCTGCTCCAATGGCTCCCTCTCTGTGGGTAAATGCCCCTTAAGGGACCACTCAGAAGGCCGCTCAGATGCTGCTTCGCAGACCAATCTCCTCCCTATCCCAATGTTCCAGGGCGGAGTGCACGCACATGCCTCACCTGCCCAGAGTTCCATGCAGGAGGGCTGCTCAGATGCTGCTTTGTGGACCAAGGTCTTAACTAATTTTCTTATATCATCGTTATATAGTTTGTTTCTACTACTAAATTACCACATATATTCTGTGCTATATATACATTTACTGCATATTACCATATATGAATGATATATAATATATTTGATTTACAAACATTTCATATATATATCTATATATATATATATATATATAGATATCCAATTTTTTAAATTTTATCACATGAATCTAGCTATGTCAGTATAGATTTCTACTGATTTAATGACAGATTTTAAATGTAATATCAATATATTTGAGTTCTCCAAACTTTTCCACCATATGCTTTTTTCCTGATATTATGCAAAGATTATGAAACCCATTTATAGTTTTCATGTTTTGTTCATGGAAGTCTAGTTATTCAAAGTATTTATTTTTAAAAATTTCTAACATCCACTAGGGAAAAAATCAACATAGCATCTATGAAATGAGCTTTTTGTTGTTAAGTATAAACCATTCTTACTGGCTATTCTTCATGACCACAATATTGGCCTTATTACAACTTTGATAATTATACTTATTCTGATGTGCAAGCAGAAACACCAAAATATGGCCAGGATTTGGAGACAGTGAATGGCTTTATTTCAAACCAGTGGTCCTGGCCAGATTCACTCTGAAACAACAAAGAAAGCCAGGCCCCACACTCTGTGGTCGTGGATCTTTATCAGGTTTTACAGGGAGAGAGTTCAGAATCAGAACTGTACATCTTTGCTAGGGCAAGGCAGGTCCACTGAATCTGGGAAACGGGTGAGTCAAACGCATAAGAGAAACATAGCGTCCAGGATGTCCGTGAGGATGGAGAACCAGGAAGCAAATTGCGAGCATCCTCCAACAAGTCAGGAGGCCATATTATATGAGGCAGGTTGGGAAAATAAAAATAGAATAAAAGGGGCTTTTCTGCTTTAATCTCATTTCTCTTTAGTAGAAGATAAACCTCTGTTCTCAACCTTCAAAAACATTATTTGTTCTACTTGTTTTTCTTTCCTTGCATTTTTTTTTTCTTCTGTAGTTTCCTCTTCTGTAGGTACATTTAAGAAATAAAGAAAGCAGTGCAGCAGCTTTCTTCCAGGAGCTTACTTGGCTAGCTGGTCTGTGTTGTTTCTCTACTGAAATATCTATAATTTCACAGAACACTAGGATCAGACAAGGTCGTTCTGTGCCGGTGATGGAGTATGTAAGAACAAAAAAGATTCGTTCAGCTACACACAGGCAAAAACAGAAACACTGTGTACACTGCAGAAATGACCAACCCTTCTCCCTTTGCCGGTAACTGTGACTGAAGCTTCCTTTCCAAAGTATAACGTATCAATTTTTTTCTTTTTGCTGTACTATAAAAAAACTAAGATATCTGATCGCTGTATTCTCACTTTCTTAAACTACCCAAATAAAATCAAATACCAGCTTCTTGGAATCCTGTGCCAATTACTTGACACAAGTATAATCCCAGTTACAAATACTTTTAACTTTTTCTTTTCCCATATTTTTAATGTTGTACTCTATACTTTGCTTCAAAAAGTAAATAGTACTAGTTTTTAATCTAGTGTATATATTTTCCTGTTGGTGTTTTTCCTCACTTAAGAAATGCTGCGTGTTCAATTTTTCTTTTAAGATATTTTTCTCTAAGTTCATTGTATTTTATTTTTTTATAGTGCTAATGTTGCCTTTCTGTCAAATGAAAGTCATATCTCTTTAGGGAATATTTTGTTGTTGGGAATTTTCTCTTTTTTAGGTTTTTTTGTTGAACATATGAAACATGAATAAATGATCCCACAGCCCATAAATTTTGCAAGAGAAATAATAGAAGTTGTAGCAAAATAAAGCCACTCTGGCTTCTGTGTAATTAACGCTTTGTAATAGAGAAGCTTTCCTAATCTATTTTTTATATTTTGCCTTCAGTAAATTTTCACATACCTAGTAAGCATGTGGCTGGCCTTTTCCAAGAATCCTTGCTTTCCATATACTTAAATCATTAAAATGGCTACAAATAGCCAAAACAGTAGCTCTCAACTACGATTTTTTATCGGATTATAAATCCTAGTCTTTCAATTTTTCTGTCATGTATGCTTTCCTCAAAACCTGACTTTTTACAAAGTTATGCTTTACTTATTTTCTGAGTCACAACTGTGATTTTTGAGAAAGAGTGCTGTGAGTTTACTGTAACAGAGTGGTTTTTTGGTAGATATGATATCACTAAATAGGTACAAATGTCAGACTTTTGGGGGAGCAATTGTAGCCTGTATTTCTATTACCTGGAAAACTATATCACTCCTGCATTTATACGCAAAGGGAGTAAGGTTTTGTATACCTCATTTGTTTCTGTGTAGCAGTCTTTGTGTACCCAAAGAAAATGTGATGCTCATATTTAAAAATACAGAATGAATTTCCTATGGAAAAAAGTTAATCTTCATGCCAAATAAAAACAGTGAATTGAAGTTTTTTTTTCCAGCTTTGGAAACAGTTTAGAATTAGTTTAATTTTATGTTTAATATTATTTCTTTTATCAAATCTAAATCACTCAAAGTAATTTTATTTTTTTATGAGTTCAAAAACAATTTGGGTTAGAATAAGATTTTTCACTATTAGTATGGCTTTCATATTCTTAGGAGTGCCATTAACAGCATGTTAACTTTGGATCTCAGTTTTCTCCATGATCTATCCAGTTTAATACCATTAAATTAGAGCTGCTTAGCAAAATGGGCATAGTTCTGGGAATGTGGATTAATACCTTTTGACCACTTCTTGATCACTGTGTGAGATTGGACACACATCTTTATGATCAATAGCTTGTTTATTCATTAAAACTCATTATTTTCTCTTTTAAGAAGGTTTGTATATCAGTAACTCTTACAAGATCACAGAGATGGATTGGGTTATTCTCAGTATCTTCTCAAGAACAGGAACTGTATTTTCTGGACCTTACCACAGAAAAATTTTGAGTGTGACAGAAATAAACATTAATCATTTCAAATAATGCTTCAGACCAACCAGGGTTTAAAAACTAGAAAATCTAGAAGAGCTATGTATCACCTTTCCAAAGTATCAGATAGTGTAGTATAGTTAGATTCACTAAAGTTTATTTATTTATAAAAGTTTTTGTTTGTTTTTACAAAACAGAATTAACAATTCCTTTGTTTTGGCCATTTGTAAAAGAAGATTTTATACATTATTTGGATTTCTAGTTATACAAAGAGCTGTGAATCAAGGAAAATACCACTTTAAAAATAATTTAATGATAACATTTCCTGTGTACTATGTCACTCCGTTATTGAATTAAAATAATGTTGATTTCTTTATTTTATAATAAAATATTTACTAGAGAAATGAAGAGTAAGGCTCACACAATACATGTCAGTTGTAATAAAACAATTGAATATCTACATGCATTTCAATACCTAACACACATTATTGAATATGTTCAACTGACATTTTCTTTTAGTACCTTTTTGAAGTGGAAGTGATGTTTGATACAATATTTAGACAAAATAATTCTAATACTGATTATTTGAATTGTAAACAACATTCATTGTATTATCTGGTTCTGCCATAATTATATACATTTCCTTATGATTTATATAGTATAAGAATAAGCATACAGATGGTAAGTATGAGTGTATACATTTTGCACTAAGTTTATGTTATCAGAACCAATTGTTCTTTGTTCAGCTACTCTGCATAAACTACTACATCATCCTACTGGACAAGCCAAGACATGTGCATTAGTAACAAAGAAATGAGCAATAGCATCAGCAAAAAGTATCTCCCATTTCAAATTTAACAGCACAAATCAGGTTATTAGTGCTTCCATTTAAAGAGATATTATTCAGAGCTCTAGATAGTCATGCATCTCATGCCCCATAGAGGTTTCATTCTGATTTTAGGAAAGAGTTTAGGAAAGCAGCACATGAAGTAACCGAACTAGGAATAATAGCACATTTTATTTTTAAAATGTACGTATATGAGGCTCTCTGCTCAGGTTCATGAATGTATGTCACCCAGTCCAAAGCAGACTGCATTAGTATCCATATTTGAAGGTGAGTGTGACCCACAGTGGTTAATGGTTAAGACAACCAAAGTAATGTTCCTTGCTAATGTTGAGTTTAGGTGTTTTATATATATGTATATTCTATATAGCATGTTCCTTACCATTGTTATGAACCAACATTTGAGGAAAAGAAATTAAGCCTGGTATTAATGAAGTGGACAAGCATCTATGCCAGTACCTTACATATACTGGGCACTCAACACATGATCATTAAGTTAAATATTAGTATGTGATTTTGTGCCACTTACTGAAACAATATCTTTCTAAAGAATGGCTTAGGATTTTCAATTTGTCTTATAGTAGTCCATAAAATACCTGCCTAACTTTTTAACATAGTGTCTTGTACATATTAATTCATCCAATTTTTAAAATAACTTTATTGTTCACACTTTACAGATAAGAAGTTGAGACACAAAGGTAGCGAGTGTCCTGCAGAAAGTCGGCTGACTAGAAAGTGATGTTACTAGACTAGCTGCAGAGCCCGCGCTTTAACCATTAATGTGTTTCTTCCTTAGTATGCTTTGACCTGAAGAATAAATGCATGCCAGTATTTCCTAGTAAACATTCTCATTTGCATTTTTAAATTTATGCTATTATAATTCTAAAATGGATTAAACATGATGCTCATCGATGTGTAAAACCCACCATAGTATCAATTCATCAAACCATCTCATCTCTAATTCCAAATGTATCAAATAATACAAATATGTCCTACTTTGTAAAACCTTTCACTAAAATGATAATGTTTTTTTATGCTTTTCCCTCAAAATGGATAGCTGTAGTGCTGGGTAGAAAATAAATCACCCATAATTTACTCTAATAGCTAAATCATTCTGGAGTACCAACAAGAAACCAGGAAGCTATACTGCATGGATGGTTTTGAAAAATGTAGTAGCACAACATTAATTGACAATTTGATATATGAGCATTTGTGGAACTAGTGATATGTTTTAAAGTCACAAAAATACATTTCATCATGAAAAATATATATAAGTAACAAAAAATGTATACTTCTAAACCCATACAGTTTTCATCTTGGAACAAAAAATTATATGAGTATAGAGTATCTATGGGCCACAAACCCATAGACTAAGACTTAAAACTATTCCAGGTGCCCTAAGAGAAATTAAACCGGGCCTAACAGAATTTTCCTGTAGTTTTCATAACTGTGAAAAAAACCTGTTGAGAGTACAGCTGTTCCCTTGGCCTTAGCCTTTGACATATGGTTCTTAAACTGTTTTTAGTTAATTTTTTCTATTTCTGTGACATAAATTTTAGTTTATATTTAGGATACTATCTACGTACCCATTTTTCTCCCATCTAATTATTTATCTATAATCTATCTATATCATTTATTTATTTATTAACACAAAAATATAGGTTATAGAGAAAAACCCTGTGCTAGCATTTTGAAGCATGCAAATGTGAAAATGTCATACTGAATTACATTTTAGCCTAATGCATAAAGCAACCAGAAATACCCAGAAGATGTAAAGTCAAAGGCAACAGTAATGGTTCATGTTACTTCGTTGACTCCCCACTTGATACTGGAAAACTTAAATTCTGTGCATGTTGATTGAAAGTGTAAAGGAATTGTGTTATTAAAGCCTAAACACACCTCTCCATCACCACTAGAAAATCATGGAATACAGAGTGAAGTGATAAGGTGAATCATATTGTAAAGGGCAGCAGAGCTACAAAAGATGCCCTTGGCAAGCCCTGGCATATTTAGCCTTTCTGTATTGCTCCAGCTCTTCTTAACCTTGCTTTAGCAATTTCCTATTACCTGATGCTCAGCACCGAAGTCCTTTATAATGTACAGAGAGCTGACAATCAGTTCTGACTGTTTATCCCATTTTGATGATAACTTAAAAATTATTGGAACTGACTTGAAAGACTTGTTTTGAATCTGTAAGGTGTGGAATAACGGCACAGAGATGCTTGAGAGAAAAATATATGGTAGGTGAGGAATTTGCTAGACTTTGCCCATTTTGTTACTTTTGCCTCCTTCATCTCTACATTATGCAAATAAAATAGGGTTGACTGATGTTCAAAATAAGTTCAATTCTATCCTGGCTTAAAAAGATAACTTTTATTCCAGCATTAATGCAAGGATAATTTAGAAATTCTACTCACTTGCTCTGAGTGTCAACATAAAATTATCTTTTTGATAACCTGACCCTAAATTAATTTTCTTGTTCCTTCATGTGAATTATCATCACTGTTATTAATCATCATTATTATTATCTCAATCTTTTGAGCTCCCATCACCACTGCATTTCAGTTCCCAGTTGGAAGCACCAGGTACCTGCTTCCAAGCTGTATTCCAGTCTCTATGTGGTTCTCTAAAGTATTTACCAACTATCTAAGGTTATACACTATTAGCCACTGAATCCAGAAGGAAATTCTCTTAACATTGATTCAAATATTCTAAACTTATTTCTTCCAATTATTGCACACTATCTTCACATCTTTTAGATGCGTGGTTCCAATTTCTAAATACAAATCTGTCTTACTCTTCACCATTTAAGCTTAATCCTGTTTCATATTCCTGTCCTTTTATATCACAGTATAATATTTTTAATTAGGGGAAAAAAGCAGGGCACAGTGTAGGTGGAGCCAGAGAAAGAGGAAAAATATAAGGCAGTTGAGAAACTACATGAGTGCTGTGGAATTAGCAGACATTGACTCTCAGACAGTAAAAGAATCAAAAGCAAACAGAATTAGTTCTGGCCTGTGAGGGTAATTGGAGGGCATAGGACTAGGCTTCATACAGAAATTTGTCTGGCCAGTGGGCAAGCACAATTTTGGGAAGTGCATTAAATGATATGGAAATTCCACATTTTCTTCATTATTCTATTCTATTTTTTTGCACCAAGGTCTTATCTAGGAGTCCAGGTTAGAAGGCCGTGGTGTGCCCCAAATTAGCATTCCGTTCAATTGTTCCAAGTATGTTATCATCCACAGATACAAAACTCCCTGCTAAACTGTGAATTTTAGATCTTTCTTTGTACCTCAGAATGAATTTACAGATTGGGGTAAGAAGTAGTTTAAACAATTTCCTACATATTTGTTCTGAATTGTCTAGACACTGTTATTGTGATGGTTGATATATTCTGTTTGAGACGTTTGGAAGTTTATTGAAGCAATTCAGCAGGGGCCCAGTGCTCTCACTTTGTAAACATCCTGAACTTGTGGAAGAGGAGGGCAAGGAGATGGTGTGGGAAGCGCTGGCACACACTATAAGGGAGGAAGAGAGGCTTGCTGTCCCCGCGCATTTCATTCTTGCTGCTTTTTGCTGTCTTCTGCCTCCTTGAATTGTTGCCCTTGTGCCATGCCACTCTGCCTTGGATCCAGTTGATTATGGGCTAAAACCTCCACAAAGGGTGAGCTAAATAAACCTTTCTGTTCTTAATTTTGGGTATCAGGTATTTTGTCTCAGCAACAAGAGAAAAATAACTAAAGACAGGTATTAAGGAGTAGAATCCAGTAAAAGGATTGCTAAAGTCATATTTCTAGTATTTGCTGAAGAAGTACAAAATATGAGACGACTTCAACGTGTCATTTCCTTATCTTTTGCATTCACTAGAAGAACACACAGATGCTGGGACAGCTGGTTTCATTGGCAGTAAGGCTTTATTGCTTGCAAGACTGTACCTTGCATGCCCTTTGAGAATTCTGACCATCTGCCCTTTAGTATGCCTTTTTTTTTAATCCAAAGTGCATTAGATTATCTTCCTGAAGTTCAACATATACTGAAACTGAGGCTCCAGACATTCTGGAAGTCTTGATATAACTAATGCTCAGACACCATGGTGTCCCAGTCTCCCTGCACCTTATCCTTATTGCAGAGAATAACCCTTCTGAACACAATTTGCTCCTAGAGAGAAATAATGCATTTATATTGTTCAGGATGACGGTTCCACCTATTAATATTTTTCTAAAACATGTGCCCACTAATCATAGGAAAATACTCTTACAAGCAGGATGATTATGGTTCATCTTGTTGTTTTTGTTTATTGAAATTTGTTTATCCTTCCCAGTGAAATTACATTGCTAACAGCTCTAAGCCATAACATAAATTCATTTGATTGTTAAATAGACAAGCCAGCAAAAGCCCAGGAATCTGTACCTAATAAGGCTGGTACATTTAACAATTCCCTAGTTTCCAGAATATGCAATATTGTGTATATTTCTTTGCTTCTGTTTGGTGGAAGTGTCACACCAAGTTATTAATACAAGTGTAGGGTTCAATTTGAGCAATGAATTCTGTAAATAAGACAGGTTATTTTATATCTATTATGTGGGATCAACTGAAGAAAAGACACTTGGTGCTGTCCAGAGGAGACATGAACCCTTACATGTGGCACCCACTGTTAGAATCTTCGATGTGTAGCAGTGTAGCTAAACTTGATGCTAGCACACTTGCCTTGTGATAGCTAAAATAGGTAGTGTCCATTTTTTTATTTCTTATTTTAGGTATAGAGCCCCTCCCATTTATATGTGGATAGCTCTAACCTTTTAATGATGTACAGAAGCAACATTGAAAAAGAAATCCACAAGTGTAAAGAAGCAGAGGACCGATAGTGATCTGACAGCCTTGTAGGTCTAACAGCGCTGAGTGTTTTCTCTTTATCTGTTGCACTTAAAAAAAAAAAAAAAAAAAAAAAAGCTTAGCCTAACTTCCACAGTGCAATATTTGGTCTAGGAAATAAATTATCTGAACTCATTTTAGGACAGAATGCAATTGGCATCAGGTATTTTTTAATTCATTTCATGGCTTTCTACTCACTTCTAAATAAACTCAATGTGAATAAAGATGATTGGTATTCTGCATCATCTTCTCACTTGTAAGTCTCAGAAAATGTTACTTGTTTTGAAGAATAACTATAAGGAAATGTAGACTTTACAAATCACTTTATTAGAGGAGTGATCCCTAAATTGGGGGTGTGTGCATTACAAATTTCATACAAGGTAATTTAATGAAATCTGAGGAATAAATACAATTTCTAAATGTATTTTTATATTAATAATATGTATTTGTATGATTTATAATAAGCAATGCATACATAAATGCATTCCTACACAACTGAGAAGTCTCCTAGATGCACACATAGATAGGTAGGCAGGTAGATAGATACAGAAACAGAACCACATACCCCCTCTCTGTGTCTATAATACGCATATACACACAGCCAGGGAGATATTCTGGATGCATAACTCCTGAATGAGAACAAGTCACAAAAATTCACTTGTATTTGTTAAGTCCCAGCTATATATGCTGGAAATATAAAAGCGAATTTACACTGTAGTCCATACACTTCTAAGTTTTTGAACAAAGTAAGAGAAATTATTCTTAGAAAGTAAATTTTCCTTATGAAAATTATGTATCCACAGCAATTAGCTAATGAAAATTTTATTTTTCTCAATTTAGTATTTTTTATCACTACCTAAATTAGAATTGATCTTTATCACACCAGATCTTCAAATATGCTCTCCATTGCTCTCAGTTTCACTTGGAAAGTTATTAGATGAATATGCCACCTCCACTGTTTATCTGGTGCCTTTCTAATCATTGATCTGATGGCATTAGGAGGGCGTCTTTGGGAAGGTAATTAGGTCATGAGACTGAGTCCCCACGGCTGAGATTAGTGTCCTTCAGAAATAGAATCTAGAGAGCTACTTTTTTTATATATTCACAGAAAGACACAATATTCTATCACTCAGAAACCCCATCACTGCAGCAGTCTGAACCAAGACCTTCAGACACAGCCACTAGAAATGTGAAAAATAAATTTACGTTTTTCGTGTGCAGCACAGTCTATGGCACTTCATTAACGAAGGCTGATCAGACTAAAGCAAGACCTTCGGTCTAAATTGAAAGTAGACCTGACTTTTGCATTAACAATAAAATGAAAGATTAAATGCAGTCTGCAGGCTGGAAGGAAGACTAGGAATGATTTCTTTTATCTTGTAGTATTTTTCTGGGAGAAATTCAGACATCTTTAACTCTCAAGGGAATTAAATTAAATCTTAACTCTCAGTGAGAAATTCCTTTAAAGTGGAGATTGAAGACAGCATTGATTCATTCCAATTTCAATGGTAATGTTCTCTTTATTATATTAAAGTAAATGAAAGCTAGCAGAGTTTTTTTTTTAAATTAGGATATAAACATCTTATTTTAAATATTTGGAAGAGAATATAGATGATAACTTAAATTTTTAATATTAAATTTGGTGGTAACATATTCATATACATAGATAAGGAAAAAATTAGAGAGACAGAGGTAGATCAGAGAGACAGATAAATAGGGAGAGCATAATGAAATAAAAAAATTCAAAAATTTATTCTAAGGACAACTTTTTCTAATAAAGTTTATTCTTTTTTGCTTCACTTCCTACTATATATTTCAATCAGAAATTATATAATTTAGTACAAATATAAATGCTATCAATTTACATAGTAGTCAAGAGATGACAGATATTGTTCTGATAAAAATTGAAAACAATTCAGAAAGCCACAAATGTTTTACTATTATAAACATGTTTCTTCACAATATCAAGAAGTACTAATTGAACCATACCGGTGAAACCAATATTTTCAATTTAAAGACCTTATTGACAGTACTGAGAGAAGTTATATATTGGGCATAACTGGATCTACCCTTCCTGATGTGCTGGATTTCCCCTCTTTTGTCTGACAACACCAAGCTCAGGATGGGTTTCCATGGTCAGATTCAGATGAAACGTCGTGGTGGTGAGGATGGCAGTGTGAGCGCGCTGACAGTGGGATAAACTGGAGCTAGCAAAAACAGGAGGTAGCACAGAGCGCACGACACTCCCTCTGCCTGCCCTTTCTGTAGACTGTGAAGGTATGGTTCCGGCTTCCGACTGTCGCAGGCTTGTGCTATGTCAAACTAGCATAACACCTGGTAGGAGGCTACGTTTATTTTTCAAAACAGGTAATATTTCCTGAGACATACAGGCAAGATGATGATAAAAATACCAGTCATTTTATTCACAATGAATTTACTTAGAAGTGAGTAGAAAGCTATGAAATGAATTTAAAAATGACTAATGTCAATTTCATCCTGTCCTAAAGAAGAGATCAGATGGTGTAATTCCTGCTCTCTCCAGGCCACTCTACAGCAGTAGCCAGCACAGAAACATCTCACCACCCTCACATTCATCAATATTTGCTCTAGTTCTTTGTGGCCATAGCTGTATCTGGTAAATAAATGTCAGCACTTATACATTATTAAAGACAGAATGGAAGCAATTTGGGGAACTCATGAGTATAACTGACTTACTGTGGGGTTACATTTCAATATCTCTACTGAAGTTGAAAATCTCATCTGTGTAAATTGAATATAACTAACTCCTGAACATCGTGAATGAGCAATACCATGTGCATAGGACCAGACAGGAAGATTAAGGACTAACCGACCTCTTCTGTGAGCACTAGGGAGAAAGCCCTCATGAGTGCATGCTGACGTGCTTCAGGGAAAGTCAGCAGAGCTGAGATCCTGTTGTCTACCAGGACATGGACCAGGGCTGGGGGGAGGCAGATGAATTGTGTTTTACTCTAATTGCTTGTACGATATCTGCATGAATAAAAGCAGAATGTGCCATTCACGCAGGGCTCTTTCTCGGAGGGAGAAAAGAGCTCCCTGGTGCCCACATTTTAACCAACTTCTGTGTCTCTTTGTTTTTCACCCTCTTCATCCTTCAGTCAGGTACAAAGCTCAAAGGCGGGCTCTGACAACAATGCATGCACAGTGTCACTTATTTAGCCTCCTTACCACGCCACATGCCTCACTAGAAGCCCTGGTGCTCAGGAACATTAGAGATTCTCCCCACAGTAGATGTCAGTTCAACAAAACATCAAAATATAAAGTGCAGTTCTACTGAGTGTATAATTTTTTCACCATGATTACTGTAAGTCAGAGACTGCATATCAGCATAACCATGAACACATATGCACAAATATGTATTTGTTTATATATTTTTATTAAATTAAAATAGGTAAATATAATATTGCCCAAAACATTAACGTTAATGAAAACCATTTACAGTACAGTATGGGAATTTGCACATGCAGCAAGTATTGTCAAAAATATTATGCGTTCATCCTTCCAAACCTGACAGGTATTTCTACTGTGGTGAAATTTCTACTTAATTTTCAAATGCAAATTATTGTCCAAGTTGTGATATCATCATAAATGATGAATAGTTCACGTCAAAACATACTCAGAATATAAGTTATAATTCTAAGATGTTTTCTGATGAAAGTAAAGGAGAATTTCCAGGACCTTTGAAGAGTATATATTTTGTTTGCTATTAATAATTCCTAAAGACAAAGAATAGCTTAAACCTGTTACATATCGTCGTTCAGGTCAGTGGGTACTTTATCATCTTCCCATGCAATTTGAATAAATGTCTCCATGTTTTGCTGGAGTGATTTTTATTTGATACAATTTTCTTATTTGTTACAGTTCTGTGCTACGATGTACATGTTCTGTTTTTGTTATGTGCAGGAATTATTTTGCATGCCACAGAAGACTTGCTTTCCTACTTTCAATTATATATATATAATTATATGTGTGTGTGAGTGTGTGTATATATATATATATATATATATGCACACACACACATACACACAATTTTAGGGTTTTATTTGTATTATTAATGTGAAAGGGACTACTCATATTTTCACACACATGCACACACACACACACATAATATACATATATATATATACCAGTGGGCACTACTGAGTGGACAATCAGCTACTTCATTAACTTCATTTCTTTTACTGAAATTGAAGGCATAGGGCCAGATGTAGTGGCTCCAGGCTATATTCCCAGCACTCGGGAAGTTGAGGCAGGAGAATTGTGAATGTTAGATGACCCTTTGCTACATAGTGAGTGAATCTGAGGATACTCTGGGCTGTATATTGAGACATTCAAAAAGTAAGCAAGAATTAAATTACAAACAAAAAGCAGAGTATGTTATAAATACCATTAAACATAGTAATTTAGCTTAGAACAATACCAAAGGGCCTTTAAACATTTATATACTTCCCAAACTAGTAAAAATTGGGCTGAAATTTAACTGTTTGAATATTTGCAACATTAGCACTAACATATCTGAAAGGAGAGAAACAAGATTTATTTATTTATTTATTTATTTTTTTTATTTTAAAAACATAAAAGTACAAACACATATTGACAAACAGACACCAATTATCATAAAAAATAATACAATCACAACTAATCTATAGACAAGGTGATATGGTCTCAACAGTGGTTATTGCTTTATCCATTGATATCTTCGAATTATAAATGAATGAACCCATATACAGACATGCAAATTTAGTCAGACAATTAATCCTCTAAACAACAGAAAAAACACAAAAACCAAAAATGCAAAGACAAGAAAAAAAACAGGCAAACAACAACAACAGCAACAACATCAACAACAAAAAAAACACCACTAGTTGCTGCTTTACATATGGATATCTTCGAAGTGTGTGTTCAGGATAACACATACAGACATACAAGATTAATCAAATATCCTGTCATCGATTATTGCTTAGCATTAAGTGATATAATACAATAGTAGAACCATGTTAGCCTTCCTGCATATATGTATATTCATATATACATACATACATTTTTGTCTTTTTCTTTTCTCCTTTCCTTTGACCCATTTGTTCTTTGTTTTTGAACAGATTTCCTTCATGTCTCTTAGTTTATATTCCCACCCTCGGGTTCTTACACCAGTCATACAATACGTTGCCTGCACATGTATCGCTGATTTATTTCACTTATGAGTATGGACTCCAGTTTTGTCCACTTGCCTACAAAGTCCCCAAAACTGTCTTTCTTTATAGCTGAATAATATTCCATTATATAAAAATGCCACAATTTTTTAATCCAGTCCTCTGTGGATGGGCACTTGGGTTGCTTCCACATT
>PVLD010017214.1:0-42577 GCA_004027595.1 Dinomys branickii
AATTATGGCTGTCACACTTGGCAAGACATCAAGCATACCCAAGTTGTTTAAAAGAAAACCCAAGGATAATTAAAGAAAGAGTTTCTGTTTTAAATTCAAGAAGACTGGATACATGATTGTACCAAGCTACCAACTGGGCCTCACTCCAAGTGTTCGGTGGCCAATGTGCCTGACTCACAACACTGAGGAATTGAATGTCCCTCCTCCAAGAGAGAGGGTAGGTCAGCTAAAACCCTCATCTTCCATTCTGATGATAACTGAAGGGGCCAGGACAACCTACAATTCCCTTGTCCATGCACATCACCATCTCTTGTGAGCAGCCCCAGGTGACTCTGGACATCCTGGGTGAGCCAGCTCAGTTACTGGTAGGTATAGGGGCAGCTCATTCTGTTTTAACTTCCTTCTTTGGGAGACACTTCTTTAGATCTATAGCCATAACTTAGATCAAAGTGATCCCTAATTTGAGCTTTTTTACACTTGCTCTGACGTGTCACTTCAAAGGCCAAATTAAAAACATGAGTTTTTAATTATCCCATGATGTCCTACTCCCTTGCTAGGAAGATATGTGCTAGATATTTACTAGTAAATTGGGGTCCATCTCTGATTCTGGCAGCAGGCAGGGAAGATTTTACCTGGTGAGACTATATAATGTCATGCTTCTAGACACCCCTGATGTTAACATAAAGAATTGCACTATTCTTAATCATGCATCATTGATGTCTACAGACTCAGAGGTTAGCCACTCTTGTAAATAGGTCATTTCCCAGACCTATGCAAGTAAGCAGGACACCAGTGATGGATGTGGTTCACTGGTGGAAGTAGATTTATCTAATAAGGACATCAAAAGGCAGGTTATGCAGTTGTCAGTACACAAAGGCCACTGAAGCAAAACCTCTTTCTACAGAGACCTCTGCCAAAAAACCAGAGCCCATAGCTCTTACTTGGGCATTGAATCTTAGGAAAAGGCAAAAAGCTAAATATCTATACAGACTCCAGACATGCCTATGCAGCAATCTAGAAAGAAAGGGGCTTGTTAACTATAAAGCACAAGTGGGAAATTCTATATTCTATATCCTAGAGGCAGTCTATCCTCCCTAGCAGGTTACTGTCGTACATTATAAGGACACCAAAGAGATATGTCTAAAGTCTCTTGGAAATTGAAGGGCTGATAGGGAGGCAGGAAGAATAGCCTTACAAGCCCTCAAGACCCTAGCTTTATTTTTATTTCCTGACAAACCATTAAAATCAGTCTATATGTCCCAGGAAGATAAATGGGTCTTAGGACAAAGGGGAATTAAAAAGAGACTCTAGTGATATTTAGAAAATACCTCAAGGGACACAGTGGAAAGCTATAAAACCCTTCACAATTCTTTCCATTACAGGGAAAGACATTGCTACGTTGGAAATGGTCTCTCAAATTTTCACAGGACTAGGAGTAGTGGTAACCACCTGACTGAAAACCTTGCCCACTCTGTACCTAGTGTAACCCTGGAAAGCCCAAACCACTGTCTTTGTTAGAACCTTACAGAGGAGAACAATACCCTGAGGAGGACTGCCAGATACACTTTACCCATATGCCACCATGTGGAGGATTTAAACAAATATTGGTGCTAAGTGACACTTTTACAGGCTAGATTGAAGCCTTCCCTGCTCAGGGGCAAAGTTGTCTGTACCTTGGGTATTTAGGACAATGGCACTGCTTCTCATGAGTTTGGCGGGGCCCCATGAGAAGTGTGCACAGGCAGGGGAGCTGATGCTCATAGCAACTTGACCTTGGCTTGAGATGATCTAGACAGTTTCCTCTTGTTCCCCATAAAGCCACCATGGCGTGCTATTCTGCTAAAGAGCAGATATTCTTCCTGTCTGAGATCCTACCCTCCCTTTAAATTCTCCATAAATTTATTCATATGATTATTACATAAATAAATGCACTGCAGATGCTGGGCAGTTCCTTTCTCCCCTCAGAAGAGTCTGCACCTGACCTAAGCTGCTGTACATCAATTCCTGTCTTCTTCATCTCCTGCCATCCTCTCTTTGCAGTTTCAAGAGCTGTACTGGATGCAGTATATTGGCACTCAAAACAAGGACCAGAATATGAGGAAACTCATCATTTTGCAGGTGAGGAGGCACCTCATATTTCACGTGCAAATAAAACATGCTCAGGAGAGTGACAAGGAGAGAGGTGTATTGATTTCACCAGGTGTAAAGCATGGGTCACTTTTACATAGAAATGCTTGCTGTATCATTAAAAGAAAAAGGTTCATATGTAAAGATTTGACAATTGACATTTCTTCCTTTTGTACAACAGGTATGTCCTTTATTTCCAGAAGAAACTGTAGTTGGGAGAAAGTAGGAACACAGCTTAGAGCAAGGCTAGGCAAAAAGTAAACCAGCACAAACCTACCTAGATCTCTACAGACTTTAAAAGGTCACCTAACAGGGAAAAACTGCTGCTTTCTAGTCCTCTTACCACTTCTCACAGACCCCCATGCAGGGGAGAAAAGGGGCCAATGGGCACAAGCCAGTGGCAGGAGGCAGAAAAGAAAGAGCTCATCTGAGCCTGGAGCTAGACCAGGATAAGAGGGGTGAGAGGAATCCAAACACCTGCTTTGCATTGCCTCAGCTACAGCAGGGAATATAGGCTGTGAGCCTTATGTCTTGGTTACTTCTCTCTCGTTGCTGAGACAAAATACTTGATGCCCAAAGTTAAGGAAAGAAAGGTTTATTTAGCTCACAATTTGTGGAGGTTTCAGTCTATACTCAGCTGTCTTCAAGGCAGAGTGGCACATGGCAGAGGGCTACAGTTCATGGTGGCAGAGGACTGCAAAAGCAGCAAGAGCAAAAGAGGGGCCAAGAATCTTTTCCCTCCTTATATTGTATATCAGCTAACTGGCCACACCCACATCATCTCCATGCCCTCCTCTTGCACAAGCTCAGGATGAATGCAGAGTAAGGACTCTGGCTCTCTGCTGAGTCACATAGTTCACCTTCTCAACTTCTCAAGTTGACACAATGAACATCCTAGAGCAGCAATGGCATGTCCTTTTCATCCCATGGTGTAGAACTGCTGAGTTACTTAGTTAAACTTCTAGACTCCTCAAGTTGACACAATGTATCAACCATAATACCCTGACTGGGGCAACCAGTGGCAACTACACCTTTATCCAGGAAGCAATGGACAGAATTGTGAGCCTCAATCAGCCCAGAGTACATTGGCACCCACCCTTTCTCTGAAAACATACAAAGTCACTGCTTTTACATCACAAATGGAGACCCTGTATGGCATAGTCACAGCAACCCAGGAGCGAAGGGGTGGGGCAAAATCAAAGGTACCAGCAAAGAGAGTCTACATAAGTAATAATATTAAGTCAAATTATATTGTCTTATAGAAAGAACACTATTAAGATGAAAGGAAGGTGTATGTGATAGAATGTGTAGAGGTGACTGAGCTAGAAGCTACATGAAAGAAAGGGACACAAAAGTTGACAGTATTATTAAGACAAAGTAAAATCCAAAACATATATATTATGTATAGATAAAAGGGTTTTATTTCTTCTAAATTCTTCTTATAAGAGGTCTCTGCTAATTGACCTGCAAAAAATTCTGACTAGTCTATAATTACAACTTTCTAAAATTGTAAAAGAGCTATTATAATTCAATTTGGCCAAAAATATATTTGAGTGCACTTGGACAAGACTTTTTATGAGAAAATGTCTTATGTATATTTATTTGTGCTTGTCTGAGTCCAGTCTATAAACAGCTGTTTTACTTGAACTCAACAAATTTTTCTTCTTTTTACATTTTTAGATTTTTAAAACATTTGTTTGTAATTTAATTTGGCTTGTAGATAAATGTCATCACAACAACATGTTCCCCCACCCCAAGTAGCCAGCTGGTCAAAATGGTGTTAAAATTAGTTGTATAAATATAATGCATATTGTTTATGTATTATGATTTGAGAGTCTCTCATTGTTCAAAAATAATGTGATTTTTTTGTTTGTTTTAGTTTTGTTTTGTTTTTGGTGCTGGGAATCGAACTCAGGACTTTGCACTTGCCAGGCAGGCACTTGTGCTGCTGATCTAGATCCCCAGCCTCCTCCAAATAATGTGTTAAGTGTTATGATCTTGTTCTCATAAGTCATCAAACATTGTTAAGATAATTAAATAAAAATCCTTTAGGGTGGGGAGGAACTGTTGGACAGGAGTCTAATGGATGAATAAGAAAGAAGCTGCTTAAAAATAATTATCCAATCCTTTTTCATTAATGAGAAGACCCTATGATCTCCATAGCCTTGTGGGAGATACTCCAATAAATGTTTCTCAAAATAGTATTGTGATATGTTTGCATTGTTCATTGTCATAGGATTAAGCTTTCTAGAAATAAAACAATAAGGTTTTCTGATTTAAAGGCAGTCTGGTACAAAGGTAAATTAAAAAACACAAGTTTCCACATGGCTATGATAATTGATTTGTTGCTAATCTCATGGTATATTAAATGTACTTAGTCCTTCCAGATATACAGGTCTTCTAAAATGTAAAAGTAGGATTGTTTATGGTAATAAGCCTTTTCTTTCAGGTTCAGACATCTGCCTTTTCCTTGTGCTCCAGATATTTGTGATAAGAAGTTTGCATCAAGCCAGCATAAGGTGGTCAGTCAAATAATACTATTTTAAACAATAATACCCCAAATGTAACAATATTTTTACATTATGTGATATGTGTGCTATGCATGTGCCACTATACTTAGACATGTTCTGACATTAAGCAGTCCAAAAAATGTCACAAACTTTAATGATATTCCATTAAAGGACAATGAATTAGGTAAGAACTTCTTAGGTACTAGATAGAGATGATTGACTAAAAGGCTAGCCTATGCCAAAATGGAGACTTAGGTGTGTTACAAAAAGTGCCATCATGATTGTCATACTAAGATATTGTATCTGAATTTCGATCTCAATTTTTCTCTGTAAAACTATGCAACTGTGGTCTGTTAGCATTCCGTAAGGATTCAACTACTAGAACATCCATGGTTGCTAAAAAAATAATAGTTCTTGAACTATACATTTCAAGGTGCTTGCTATTCAGATAAAGTTAAAACACTAAGCTCACTACTCCTATTATAATGCTAATTTCGTTAATCTTTTCTTCTGAATGTTCAACAACTAAGGTTTGGAGACCAAAAACTAAAAGCCATATTTTGGCCCTAGCCCTCCAAGATCAGCAAAAATTCAGGACATGAGGGAACCTTTTGTGTGACAACTTACAACTCTGGTGAGTTACATGACCTCCTGACCAAGGAGCTTGTTGAGCCTTGGGATGGAAACACAGCAAACAATGTGCCAAAGGAGTGTCCCTAAAAAAAGAAATCTCCCAAGCCTTCACAAAAAACAATTTGGTCAAGCAAAGGCTTTGGCTCATCCAGATGGCTGACACTGATAACAGTACTAAGAGGCACTATACATGGTTCCAAGGTAAATACTGAGGAGACTTAACTAACCTTAATAAATAGCGAAAGGTAAAAATTTTAAATATAGGTCTCAATTTAACTTGGTCTTAAACATCCAGCAAAAAAATATAACCAGAAGATATTTAAAACAATGTCATAATAATAAGCTAGGTATAAAAAGGGATTTCAATCACTAACCCCTTCTGGTAGTTTCCAGCTACTGTATATCAATAGCTAACCACTATTATGGGTCATTAATAATAAATTACAATAAAATCTATAAATGCTCAAGAAAACCCTTCAAATTCTTTAGGTAAGGTCAGATAAAACTAGAGAGACTTATGACAAAATATGAGACTCCACCTATAGAGAAATCTAAGAGACAATGGGTTACAATCACTATTCTAGTCTCATAAAAACAGTTTTTAAACTTGTAAACATCATATTGTCTCACTAGCATAAGAAATGGACAAAGTAAATAAGATCCAAAAGGTACAATAGACATAGTGAAGTGGAAGGAAACTGCTCAAAAGGAAAGAACAACTGGGATGGGGGAAAAGAGAAAAGAACACAGAGGGAAAAAAGATATGTATATACACATGGTAGCTAAGATAACTGTACTACTAATTTCTATTAGTTCATTGAAAGGAAGAGTTAGTGTTTATATTATTTGATCAATTTGGCTTGCCTGTACCTGATAATCTGAGCAACTACTTTGAAGATAACAATATGCAATATAATAACCATTGTTAATTTCCTATCATCTTGTTTTGAAGTTCTGTATCATTTTTATTGGCAATTCAGTTATATGACAACCTGCAATTCAGTCTTTTGTGGAGAAGGCATATCCTGTATTAGAGAAGAGGAGGCTAGGATATAAGCTTTGCTGTTGGAAGAGACCCTTTTTTGTTTATTTAATTGATTTTTAATAGACTGAAATTTTTAAAAGGCTGATCTTTGGTGAAATTTTGTTTGTTTAAAAAATTTAAACTTGCTTCTATATCAAATCTGCCTTACCATTCTAGTATTCATGCTTTGATTATACATGCTCTAATTTCTCAAAAATTGGTTTAGTCTTGCCTATGCCAGACTCCAAGTGATATGAATGATAAATATGCTAGATTTCTTCTACTGGGATCCACCAGATCAACCTCTTAAAAAGTTTGTAAGTGGTAAACTTCAACAAGACTTCTAAGATCCATTAGATTAGCTTTCTGGTGGGGGGTGGTCCTCTGACTGTAGCTTCCTTTAAACTGATCCTTCTCTGTTCAAAGCAGTTAAGATCGAAACTACGCCCAGTCTCTCCTAACTGCAGTTAGGGATAGCTCTTTAGAGAAAAAAATATTATAGATAACTAAGTTAGTTACAAATATTGCAGGCAGTTAGATAGGGGTAGGCTTTCAGCACAAAAGACAATTATGGATAAAAAAATTCACCAAATGTCACGCTTTGAAAAGATTCAATCTATTAAAATCAATTAAATAAACAAAAGAGAGGCTTCTTTGAACAGGGAAGGTTATATCACAGCCTCTTCTTCTGTAATACAGGATATGGGTTCTTCTTCTACACAAAAGACTGAACTGTAGATTGTCATATGAGCCTTACAAGATCATTCACCCATTACAATTAATCTCCTTTCAGGCAGAGCTTATGTTTGCAGTGTGGTGTGCCACATGAAAACTGTCACTATACACACTAGCCAAGAAGACATTTTTCATTTATTTTATACTCTCCAAACTTATTTGGTCTCACTATGTCCCCTGTTTTAGTGGCATTTACGTTCTCATTCCCAACTGGCCAGGCCTTTCACTAAAGGCAACACTATAATAGATTGCTGCTTGATATAAATCTTACTCCCTCAGATGCCATTCAACAGGCTTCTGTCTCCCATGTCACCTTCCAACAAAATGTTTCTGCTTTGCATAAACAGCTCCCTTTAACCCATAAACAGGCTCAACAAATTGTTAAACAATTTCCTTATGGTAATACAGTTCTCCTCATGCCCTATAGGGCTTAACCCCTGAGGGTTACACCCCAATCATCTCTGGCAAATAAATGTCACCCACATTCTTGAGTTTGATTCTCTCCACTGGGTCCATGTTTCAGTAGATACTCCCTCAAGATTTGTTTTTGCTTCTTCCCACACCGGTGATATGACTAAACATGTGTTGCTCATTGCTTGGATGCTTTTGGTACCCTTGGCTTCCTGTGGGTGCTTAAGTCTGACAATGGCCTGGCTTATATGAGTACTGCTTTCCAAATGTTTTGTAACACTTTCCACATTTCTCTTACCACAAAATTTTCTATAACCCTCAAGGTCAAGAAATTGTTAAGTGTGATCACCATATTCTCAAACTTCAACTACAAAACAGAAAAGGAGGAATCCTTCCCTGTAAATTCACGCCCCATAATAGACTTCACTTGGCACTACATACTATTAACTTTTAAAGTACTACTTGGGATGGGACTACAGCTGCAAAAAGACAATTCAATCAGGTAATTAAAAAAACTAGAGAGGGTCCTTTAAAAGGATGTTCATGATGGACAATGGAGGGGATCTAGCCCAGTACTCATACGGGGCTAAGGGTTTACCTGCATCTTTCCAAATCCTAAATGGCCTATGTGGGTGCCAGTGCTGTCTGGCTATATCATGGACTCATACCCTCAAAAAGAGTTGGTTCCACCTTTCAAAAAATGATGCTCTGTCCTGTAGCAGAGATGCCTCAGAAGGTGCACTGAAGCCAACAGATGAGGATGGGGCCATATCCAACCAAAAACAAAAATCCTAACAACTCTGATACAATTTTCTTGGCCATCCTTACCCTGGTCTCTTTGCAGGTAGGAGCTTCACATGCCATGCTCTATTGGACATTCTTCCTGATCCATCCTTGGCTTACCCATTGCCTTGGGAGGTTCCTGCTTCCATACCTGTTTTTACAAATCAATCCCAACTTCTGGGTGGTCACTCTGATATTCATATTCCTCAAAACTATCCATCATTTAATTGTACTGGTTGAGTGGCTGCCCTTCCTGTGTCAGATCATCTTCCCTATGCTTGTCCACTCAAGTTATTAAAAAACTGCCATTGTCTATAATTTATTAGGAACAGACCATGATAAATTACTCCTCTTAAATAGTTTCAATCTGTCCCTAACAGCCAAGAATTATTCATGTCCTCTTACCTCATGCCACAACACCACTCAGTATGTGCTACAAAATAAACTTGTGCCCTGGGAAGAATGCTATACTCAATAATTTAACATGACTACCATTACAAATGTGACTGTTATGGATTGGTTGCACACTATTTATAATGTTACAGGGCATTATCCATCTTCTACACTTTATGTTTCTCAAAAATATCTCCAAAAGAATTTACGGCATTTGGCCACTAGCCTCTCCCCCACATAGCCTTACTTCCTACATTGCTACCTTAAACACAGATAAAGATATTTTAATACCATATCATCCATCATTTGTTATAATTCCTACTAGTATCTCTAGACTGTGGTACTATAATCGAGGTCTACAAGTTCTCAAAATAATTAATAAGCAATTGATTCACCCAAAAAGAATGATGGGGTTTGTAATTCTATAGATTACTTCTTTCATCCCCTTCTTTTCACTACTGGGGCCTCATCGTGTAACCAGAACCAAGAGTGTGCAAAATACACATTTTGTCAATCATCTGGCAAAAAACATATCATATGCTTTAGAGACTCAAAAAGATATAGATTTAAAACTAAAAATAAAAGTCAGTGCCCACTGAGGGTTTTAGATACAGCTAATCAAGTCAAAGCCCTTCAGTATCTTCAGGGGCTGCAATGCCAAGCTAAATTTATTCACATATGTGTGACTACTTTGCCATGCAATGAAACTCAATGGGGATGCAAAAAAGTAGGGGCACACTTAACGGGTATATTTCATCATAATAATATAAGTTTAGACTTGCAAAAACTCTATCAAAAAATTATGGTTCTTCAACATGACCAAGTCAGTGTTCACTCCAGATAAGGAGCTAAGTCTATACTTGATCTGCTAAATTGATTTAATCTTTTAAATCTGACATGCCACAGGGTCATCATGATATTGAGCACCATTATAGTTATTGTCATATTAATAATTTTCTTATTTATCCTCTACAAAATCTTCCACAGACAAATCTTCACCCTCACCTTAAGAAAACATCATCAAAAGCTTCAACTACAAAACAGAAAAGGAGGGAGATGTTGGGAGCAAGGCTGTCTGTCTGTACCTGCGGTATCTAGGACAATGGCACTGCTTCTATGAGTTTGGCAGGGCCCCATGAGAAGTGTGCACAGCCCGGGGAGCTGATGCTCATACAGACTTGACCTTCATTTGAGATAATATGCACAATTTCCCTCTTGTTCCCTGAGAAGCCCCCAAGGCATGCTGTTCTGCTGATTAGATATTCTTCCTATCCCAGGTTCTACCCTCTCTTTAAACTCTCCATAAATTTATTCATACACTGATTATATAAATAAATATGCTGCATGTGCTGGGCAGTTCCTTTCTCCTATCAGAAGAGTCTTCACCTGACCTCATCTTTTGTATATTGAGTCCTGTCTTCTTCATCCCCTGCAATCCTCCCTCTGCAGTTTCAAGAGCTGCACTAGATAAGACAACCTGCCTGTTCAGAAAAGGTAGTCAAAGTAATCCTCAGAGGAGTCATTACCTGGTTTGGACAACACCTATCCCTTCAGAGTGACAACAAGTTATTTATCTCTCAAATAATTCAGGGGGTGGCACAGGCTTTAGGAATAAAATACCAACTCCCTTCTACATGTAGATCTCAGTCTTCTGGAAAGGTTGAGAGAACCAACCAGACCGTAAAGTGAACTCTGGTGAAACTTGCCAAGAGACTTGGCTCTAATTATTGCCAATAGCATTCAGTAAGGTGCAAAACATTCCTAAAACTGGACTAATTTGAGTCCATTTGAGGTGTTAGATAATAGGCCTTTTCTGCCCTCTGATATGGTAGTAGACCCAGAGGCCACCAGACTCTTAGAGTATCTTATTAATTTGGGCCAATTACAACAGGCTACCCAACTATATGAGAACAAAGTTTTGCCAGGGGTCTATCTAATGTCTCCCCTAGACACCAAGTGCTCATTAAATCTTGGAAAGGACGGACTCCTGCAAATCAATTAAAATCAAAATGAAAGTGACCCTTTCCAGTGATCCTTGACACACCCACTGCAGTAAAGGTGGCAGAAATAGATATAGGAGCTGGATCCACCTTTCTAGGAGAAAACCAATCTGCTTGAACTATCTAAAGAAAAAGATCGCCCCAAAGATTGAAACTACACATGTGAACTTCTGGAAGACCTGAGGTTCTTCAAAGAGCAAAACATCATGCTACTCTGGGTATACATAAGGAGAGTCACTAATGACCCTGATTCAACACAGTTTAAATGGGTACCTGCATTGAGACTCCTGTTTTTAATTAGATCTATAATATGGCTAATCTTGCTAGGGCTATGGCTCCCTGAATAAGAAGGGGGCAACAATCTCAGAAGGTTATACATGTATTGTAGGGGTCCATTTCTGTAACATTATTGAAATGACAGAAGTATAGTAATGGAGAGCAGATCAGTGGTTGCCAGGGATATCTGTGGAGAGGGTATAATTTAAAGTGGCAGCTTGAAAGAATTTCTTTCTGGAAATGGAATAGTTCTATATCATGATTATTATGGTAGTTACATGCATCTGTGTGATTTTCATAGACCTACACATAAAAATGTATAAAAAGTTGTAAAGTCCAAATAGGTCCACAAATAATAGCATTGTACAAACACCAACTTCTTGGCATTGATAGTGTACAATGATTATATAAGATTTTACCATTGGGAGAGCTGGAAAATTTATGGGTAAGGATATGCAGGAAGTTTGGTTCTACTTTTATAATTCCTTATGAGTACACAATTATTTTTATTTTTAAATTTATTTATTTTAAAAAGTAAAAGAACAAAAACATATTAACAGACAGCCAATTACAAAGCAGCACCAGAATAGTACAATCAAAACTGAATTACAGATAAGGTGACAGGGAATTAACAATGGCTGTTGTATTACATATCGATAACTTCAAAATGTATATTCAGGAAAACAAATATAGATATACAAGACTGATCAAACAACTAATCATTAACTTTCCTTACAATAAAGCGACATGTCAGTAGTTCAACTGTTAGTCATCCTGCACAAACATACATACATATACGTCTCCTTTTTCTTTTTCTCCCTCCCCCATCCCAGCTGCTCCCTACTTTCGAGCAGTTTCATTTCACACTGTTTATCATACCTCCTAATTTATATTCACACTTTCAGGTTCCTACACCAGTGATACAATACACTACTTACAAATACATATCTGATTTATTTCACTTATAAGTATGGTTTCTAGTTGTGACCATTTAACTATAAAAGCCTCAAGATTGTCTTTCTTTATAGCTGAGTGTTATTCCATTATATAAAAATGCCGTTTTTTTTTATGCAGTCCTCAGTGGATGGACGTTTGTGTTGCTTCCACAATTTAGCTATTACAAATTGCACTGCTATAAACATGGGTGCACCTCTATCGCTGTGATATGATGTTTTCAGATTCTCTGGGAAAATACCCAGAAGGGGAGTAGCTGGGTTGAATGGGTCCTGTAGGTTTAGTTTGCTGAGGGATCTCCAAACATTTCCACAGTGATTTCACCAGTCTGCATTCCTACCAGCAGTGAAGAAGAGTTCCTATTTCTCCACAGCCTCACCAGCATTTGTTATTGGTTGATTTCTTAATGCTGGCCATTCTTCCTGGGGTAAGATGAAATCTTGACATTGTTTTAATTTGCATTTCTCGAATGACAAATGATTTCGAACATTTTCTCATATATTTATTTGCCATTTGTACTTCTTTATCTGAGAAGTGTGTATTCATCACAGATACCCATCTCTGGATTGGGTCTTTGAATTTGGACAGGTTCATGTTTTTTAATTCTTTGTATGTTTTAGATAGAAGACCTTCGTCCGAGGGACAGCCAGCTAGAATTTTTTCCCAATTCGTAGGTTTTCTTTTTACTCTGCTGGTGATGTCTTTAGATGTGCAAAAACTTTTCAGTAAGATGAGGTCCCAATTTTGATTCTTTGAAGTGTTTCCCTTGAAGTTTGATTTTTGTTCATGAACTCTCTGTCTACTCCTATCTCTTCAAGATTTTTTACCTACTTTCTTTTCCAATAGATTTACTGTATCTATTTTAATATTGAGATCTGTGATCCATTTTGAGTTTGGGGCATGGTGATAGACTTGGGTCTATTTTCAGTCTTTGGCAAGTGGCAAGCCAATTTTTCCAGCACCATTTATTAAAGAGGCTGTCTTTCTTCCAGTGAGCTTGTTTGGCCCCTTTGTCAAAGATTAGGTGGCTGAGTGTGTTTGTGGTTGTGGCTGCATCTTCCAGTCTGTTCCATTGATCCTTAGGTCTGTTTTTTAGCCAGTACCATGTTGATTTTATTACAGTAGCTTTGTAGTATAATTTCAGGTCAGGGATTGTGATTCCTCCTGACTTGTCTTTGTTGCCCAGGATTGCTTTTGCTATTATGGGTTTCTTCTGGTTCCAGATGAATTTAAGGAATATGTTCTCTAAATCTATGAGGTATGCTAACAGTAGTTTAATGAGAATCGCATTGAGTCTGTACAATAATTTTGGTAGCATGGACATTTTCAGTGTTGGTTTTTCCTATCCATGAGCAAGGAATATTTTTCCATTTATTGAAATTCTCTTTGATCTCTTTTTTCAGAGTACTATAGTTTTCATTGAATAGATCTTTTACTTCTTTTGTTATAGATTCCTAAATATTTCAACTTCTTGGATGCTGTTATGAAAGGTATGGTTTCCTTAATTTATCTCTGTTTGTTTGTTGTGTATAGGAATGCTATTGAATTTTGGGTGTTGACTTTGTATCTAGCTACACTGCTGAATTTGTCAATTCAAGGAGTCTTCTTGTGCAGTGTTTGGGGTCTTCCATGTATAGTATCATGTCATCTGAAAATAGTGGTAGTTTTATATCTTCCTTTCCTATCCTTATTCCTTTTATTTCTCTCGTCTAATTGCTCTGGTTAATGCTTCCAGAACTATGTTGAATAGGAGGAGTGACAGTGGACATCCTTGTCTTGTTCCTGACTTTAAAGTGAAAGCTGAGGATCACATGTTTAGAATATACTAATAATTATTTTTACTGAATATTCTGTTGTGTGGTTATTAACACATTTTGCCTGAGATTGGGATTGTTTCCATTTTTAAAAACTTACTTTGAATATTATGATACTACAATGAACATTCACTTGAAGTCTGTGGACATGAGTTTTCATTTGTCTTAGGTGAGTATCTAGAAGAGGAACTGCTTGGTCATATACATGCAACCTTATATACTGTCCTTTCTATTGTTGTCTCATCTCTCAAATCTCTTTATTTTCTGAGTGTTCTGCCACCAGAATCCCATCTTTACGTTACCTGTAACAAGACCTACCTTCCTTGATTGTTTGCCTTCTTGCTCAGTATTATTTCCATCAGGAATGCCATAATCACCACCACCACCATACACACACACACACACACACACACACACACACACACAGTGAGTTTTCAGTTCCCCTGAAGTTCCGAGGCTGCAGAATTTTCCAATCTGTTCTACAGTGCCATAGACCATGGGAGTCTAGGGCAAGGAGAGATGGGAGCAGGTTCAGGCTAAAATGCTACAGGCGTCCCCATTCTTACTACACCTTTCTTGAGTAAATGTTCAATTGTGGCAATCCTTTCATCAGTGTCCAAGCTTTTAAAATAATTGTTTTGAAAGTCTTGTCGAATTTTGTCATTGCTTTTTGGGGAAAAAATTGCCAAATCATATAAACCACACAACTCAGCAACTTTATCTCTAAGTGTTTTATTGAAAAAAATCAATTATTCACAGGAAGATTGTAAATAAATGTTCATAACCATTTTATTTTTAATAGCCTCAAACTAAAAATAGATCAGGTCCTCACCAATAGAATGATAACAAAGTGTAGTATATTCACACAATGGAATACTACTCAGCAAAGAAACTACAGATTCAAGCAACAACATGGGATGCTTCTCACAGATACTATGCTAAGTGAAACAAGACTTATACAAATAAAATACATACTGATTTCATCTAATATATAGTAATACAAAGCAGATCAATGGCTGTCTAGGGTTGAACGTGGATGGGTGGGAACTATACAGGGACTTGAGGTAACTTGAGAGACATGGTGGAGATGTTTTGGTTGTGGTGTTAACACAGGTATGTATGTCTGCCCTAATCCATCAGATAGTACACTTACACTAGTGCTTCTATGTAAATTATAACCTAATCAAGTTGCCTTGAACAAGCAGTGATGAAAAAAATTGATAACACCTGTAACACTGTTCCGAGGAAACAGGCCTCTAAAAGTGGAACTGGGTTAACAAATCTGGCTGCCTGCACTGCAACCCTCGCATCTGTACCTGCGTCTGCTTTCACCTTTGTTTCAGCAGCACTGATACCTATCAGGGTCTGGCACAAGACTGAACCCAATACCAGTTGCCCCCCAAAAGGGCTTTACAATGGTTTTTTATGACTTTACTTTTTGTAAGGTCTAATACAAATGCTTATTCCAGGACTGTTTCAAATATCCACTTTATTTATGTTTGTTATACTGTAACTGATTACCAATCTTTTGCTACCAATATGGAACCATAGCTCTGGAACTTCCTTTTCACCTATCAATGTATATGCAGTACCCTATATAAAATCAAATACTCAGCAATTATATAAAAAAGTGGATGAAACAACACTTCAGTTCATCCTGCATTCTGGTTCAAATAATTCCTTGCATTCCTCTTTAGGGTGAGGAGACTTCCAAAGATCACCAAAGTAAGTCTAAGAATGACAACCAGACTGCAGGTACTCATGTTCTTAGGCCTCAGTGGCTTTATATCATCATCTTTTACTCCTGGTCCTTACTTTCTTGTGTCCCCAGCTGCTAATGGGAACCTAGTGACTCAGTGGGAGGAGCTACTTCAAGAGGGAAAGGCAATGAGTACAGGACAAAGACATCATTTTTCAGTTCTGAGTACCAAAGTTGACCTTTTAAATCCAAAGGGTTTGTTTCAAAGAGAATATAATTTCACTGTAAAAATAAATGATCAGATCCTGGCTGAATTAGGTAGCTTATTCTATGAACTGAAGAATTAGGAAAAATTCATAAATACCAGAATAATTTTCTTACCCAAAGTCAAGAGTTCAATTAAGCAGGAAAGAATTTAAGAAGGTACAGCAAGAGCCTGCCTACAGAGGTCTGAGACTGGTTTGGCATGTTTTCTTCCTCATGATTAGATACCCTATGTTGGCCCATGTGAGGAAACTCTAGACAGGATGTACACAGGCTATACAACAGAATCACACCAGAACAATTACCTCAGAAATTTGAGGGGGGGAGGCAGGGTCAAGGCCTTAACAGATTTAAAGAGCTGCCTCCATGTTCTCTTCCCTCCTGAATTAATGTTCTTAGAGCCAAATGGTGAGAATCATTGGCTCCAATCTCAAAGCAGAAGTGTGTAATGTCCACCTTCCCAATGTGCAGCCCAACCTTATGGACAAACTTCTTGCCAACCCCTATGGCTGACTCAATTCACCACGGCACTTGGGCACAGAATGCCTAGGAAGCATGTTACCAAAGAGAACTTAAGACCTGACTTCTGTAGTCTCTCATGCTGGATTCTGTAGTCTCAATTTTGTGAGTAGAGGTTTTATGGACAAGCTTCTATAGCTAGAAGGTGTGACACAAAAATCCCAACACAACTCACCATGAAACAAAATGAACTAGAGCTACCATCAGCACTGGTCAGAAACACACCAACTTCTATTAAATTGATCAGTTAATCAAAGCCCATGTGTCCTTACCAAAAAGTGGCAATCATGGTAAAAGCCAGGGTTATCAGAGTGAACGCACATAATAATTATTAGACCTATAATCTTCTTTAAAGATATTTCCAGTTCTCCTTTTAAAAAATTGAGAAATTTCCTTAATTTAGTAACAATATGGAACAAGTTCTGTTCCTACGCAGTAGTTAAATCAACTTTAAAAGAGACCCAAGAGTTTTCCACAATGTTGGAATTAAAAAGCCTTCCAAAATATTCAGGTACAGACAGGAGTGGAAAAGCTTCCCAGTGTAGTCTGCTGTATAGTGGAGTAACCAGTGATCACCTAACTCTTCAGCCCTTAAAATGTGGCTAGTTCCAAACAGAAATATTCTCTAAGTGTGAAATACACCCAGATTTCAAAGACTGAAAAAGGAATCTAACATATCACCTGATAATTTTTATATCGATTCAATACTAAAATAACAGACTGGAAATTTAAATAGTTTAGGAAGGCTTTGGCCATGCTTGGGCCCCAACGATGGATGAGTTGTACACCATTTGACCACCTTGATACCATATGAATAGATGGATAATGAATATCCCTAGCACTAACTGATTTAATAACACTTTTAAGTATTAATGAGCTGCCTTGAAAAATTCATGATTTATACTTGATATTTTCTGAAACATAAATTTACATTGCTAACATTGTGCAACTTGTCTACTTTCAGTTATCTAACTAGTCAATCAAATGACCAAGCCAATCAAAAAGCATCAAATTCTCAAACTGACTTTGTTGGGAGGCTATTTTTTGGCTAATTACTCTTTAAATCTCATAAAATAACAAAGAGTAAACCCAAAAGTTCATAATAATAAGGCACTAAATGGCAGAATTTAAAAACTTTTATAGTTACAGTATCACTATGATATTGCAGAAGTCATTTTCTAAAACATTTTATGTAAGAAATTAAATCTTAAATCATGTCACATTTATGAATAAAAGATTTCCAACTTCTTCAAATATACATTTCAGGCATTTATTTTCTATTATTCTCACAGTTCTTGCTGTCTTAAAGTCCCAAGTTATCTACAAGGAAAACTTTCAACTAACTTGGAGAAACCTGTAAAAACTTGAATTAGTGTTCCCATGGATACGCTGTATTAGGTCATCTGTGGGTAGAGTTGACCTCCTTGACCCACAAGGCTATCCCATAGTTGCTGCTCCTCCAATAACTATATATAAGTTTACCAGTCCTCATTTCTTGTTCTTTGCTGAACAAGAAAGATCACAATGTGGTCAGTGGCAACCCATAGCTTTCTAAGTAAAATTTTTCTTTTAGTCCTCCTCTTACCAAATCTAACCCAACCTATCTTTAACAGCAACATCCAGTAGGGCAATAGGATTCATCTCTCCGATATATCTTTTACAAGATCATTTCCAACCACAGCTTTACTTTTTGCTGCAAAGAACCGAGAAGCCAAGTATAATGGAAAGCGGATGGGATGAATACATCATACATAAAACTGCAAGAACGTTTGCATCTCAGCATTTCAGTAACAAATCCTGGGAAAGAATGGTTCCATTCAAACAGGCATCTACAACTCAGTGGAGAGGACTCCAGGAGAGATCCAACACCACCAAGGTGGATGCTGTTAAATTAGTTTCGTGTACTCTCCTTATCACGCACTTCGAGTGTTGCCAGTGTTTGGGTCTGGATACCTCCTGAACTCCAAAGAGACTACATACACATATATCAACTTCTGCTTTTCACAATTTGTTTACTAGTTATGTCTTGGCTTCTTTCTTAAGGGTCTGATACCTAAAAGTCCAATTCCTTCAATTTAGGATTGGTGCTCCTTTCTCTGGTTCTCCAGAATATGACCAACATAACCAGTTTTCTCCAGATAGGGATTCAATACTTCACTAAGTGGGAAACACTAGAAGCTGTCCTGGTCTTGTCTCTTGTCCCTTATATATACAAAGTGACTGTCAGTATGAGTCAATTCTGTTCTCTAAAATTTTAAAGTTCTTCTATCTTTGGCTTCCCTATTTACTTCTGCTCCTCATTATTTTGTCTGAATTAGTCTAGATTTCCTAACAGGTCTCTCTGCCTCCAGGCCTATCCTCTCCAATTTGAAATTTAAACGTGATTGTTTTTTCCTGCTTAAAATCCATCAAGTTTAGTTTGGTGTACACATGACTTGTCACTTGTTTACCTTTCTGGACAGAGTAACTTCAATGCCACACTTTTCTCAATCTTAGTAATGTGCTAAGCCTTCTGCCTTGGGAATGCCCTCTACAAAATTCTCTTTTAGTATGTTCCTCTATCCACACCCCTCCCCTACAGCTATACTCTACTTGTTTTTAAAAGCTTAATCATTTTGTTTAGTCTAAGTTTCACAATTCTCTGTACCTTCAAAATACCATGCATGTACGTCTACAACAGCTATCTGTTTGTTACTCTCCACTTTATGCTTGTTTACTTATTTGCTTTACCTGTTAAAAACTAAATGTGCAGGCTTAGGAAGGAGGATCACAAGTTTGATTACTGGCTGGGCAACTTAGCAAGACCCTGTGTCAAAATAAAAAAGGGAAGGGCCTAGGGCTATAGACCACAAGGACAGAAAGACCACCCAGTTCAAAGTTCCATAATTCCAAAAACCAATTAAGTTCATAAAGATCAGCTATCTTTCATGTCTATATCCTTGGACCCCACGGTGCATACTATCAAATAATGCATAATACACAACCACTGAAAGAGTAAACTCAATAGATTTTTTAAGAGTGGAAATCAGAAACCCTCATGTTCTCTATTATATGTTGGTTTCTGTACGCACAACAGTTAGGGTCTTAGATATTACTATCACATTTCATGAATGGACAAAATAACAAAAATTATTCACAAATAGATAAAGATATTCTTATTTATGCTAACATTATTAAGAGATTATTACATTAACATCTTCTACCTTTCCATAAGATTCAACAATCCGGATGTGAGAAGTGGTATTACCTTTTTATACACAAAGGCAAGGTAAAGAAAAATTATCTTGTCCAATGTCCAGAGATTTAGGACCAGGCAGTCTAGTTCTGGAACCCAGGTTCTCAATTATCATACCACTAAGCTCAATACTTTCTGTATCATAAAAACTGTGCTTCCAAAGATTACTCTTTCTAAAACATAATGGCATGTTACTAAATATAACAAATTTAAAAAGTTATGACCACACACTATGCACTATCATCCCTACCTAAAACTTAATAGCTCTCCAGTCATGTTTCAACTACAAAATTTACAGCGAGGTTTTACATTAGAAATGTCACAGTACATCTGTACTTATTGTTAAGATAATGAAATCTTTTTCTATTACTCTTAAGCTATCACTTTTCAACATCAAGTTTTAAACTTAATTTTGTGGTAATGGGTATATGAAAAATAAAGAGGATATGACATCAATTAATGCATTCAGATATTTCTTTTTTTATTACAATGTACTGTAAACTTAAAACATTAAGGAGGATATGACAATCTTCCTCAAAAGCATCCTCTTATGTTCTGCTTCTAAGTAAGAGAGTAATTTAGCAAGATCATTCTGAAATCTTATTAAAATATCAATAATAAGTTGATCCATTTTAGTTTACAACCTATTAATAGCAGTTGTTCCCAACACATTTTCTCTATTTCTTATGATTGATGCTTTTGATATACTATTTAACAGAAAAATACTTTTTAGTAGAGGAAATTAATAGGTATCACAGAAGAGTTGTGGAAACCATGAGTAAAGCAGCAGAAGGAAATGTTACCATGATTTTCCAACATGAAAAGTGGTAACAACACATTCCAATATACTTTTTATATCTCCGTATACCTCCAACTTCTCAAGACTGACAAATAATGAAACATTTTTGAGATTCTAGTACCAGGTTTACTGAAAATAGGATGCAACCAGAACTGTAAGTTTACTAAACTTAAATAAACCAGTGCCTATCAATTTCAACATACTTAATCAGAATATGTAGGCATGAGCTCTTAGTAACAGGAAAATTGCCAAGAGTTGGGATCCTGACAGGTGGTTCACTATCTAGTACAGAGCTAAAAGAACAATGGTGGTTAACAGATACTACAACTTTTTTTTTTTCATTTATTTCTGGGAAGCTAGTTCACACCATGCTGCTCTTTGCCTCTCTATAGACAACCAACCAAAAATCCATCTTCTTAGTAACTATTGGTCTAAAATTGATGATAGCTTGAATATCTGAAAATAAACCAACTCTCCTAGCCTCTTACTGTCCTCAGAAAATTATCTGATTTAGGAGGCCAAGTATTTCCCATTTAATACAAGAATTCTGTTTCCTAGCTTATGCAAAGAATTCATAGAATATAGTACTCAATTTATTGCTGGAGAAGTTATTACAAAGAAAAATTTATCAGCTGTTCCTGATCAGTACTAGGAGTACACCAAGTAGCCGCAGCACCAAGTAGCCGCTTCCTCTAAAGAAAACTAATTAGTAACTCAGTTTCAAAATGGAGTAAAAAAGATAGTAAAAACATAACAAGTTATTTACAACACAGCAAAAAAAAAAAAAAAAATCAGAAGTTACATCACTCAGGAAAAATAAGTGAGTGAGCCAAAAACAAAGTGTGGATATGTTAGAATATTTTTTCTGAACTAAGAAAATATCTACACAGGGACACTGGGACAAAGGACATTTCACATTTAATCGCTGTCAATATATACTGAGTTTGCCTCAGGATAAGTCAAAATTGCAAGAAAATAACCCAAATGAACTAGAAGAGTTCAGCAACCAACTATACTCATATTTAATAAGCACCAATTACCTTTAAGTAGTAGTTTTATATAGTTCCCCCAAATCTGATTAATATGGAAACTTACTCTGTAAAGAATAAGATGATTGGGATATCATTATCAATGCATAGTGTGAATATCAATGACCTGTTAAATTCAATTATTCTTGAATTTTAAAAAAGTTTCATGCTTTGTTCAAAACAGCTTATTTTTAGGAAAATTTCACTCTTCCACTCTCCAATTCAGTACATAAAAGTAGATAATATTTACAATGAATGTACAGTCTTCTTTATTTAAAGGAATACCCCTTTCCCAAATATTTTTGGAATAAAATATTTATCTAAATGGTTGTTCTCAAACTTCACTATATGCTAACTTTAGAACACAGGTGTGAGTAAAATAAGCTTTGAAAGGAGTCCTGTCATTTCATTAATAGATTCAAACTGAATTTTGGTTTTTTTTGCAGATAAGAGTCTTGCTATGTAGTTCAGACTGACCTTTAACTCACTAGGTAGTCCAAACTGGCCTCAAACTCATGGCAATCCTCCTGCTTCAGCCTCCTGAGTGGGATTACAGGCATGCACCACACACCTGGTCTTTTTGAAATACTGTACACCATGTAGATATGCTGAACATGGGTCTCACTGTTGGGCTACATTCTATTACAGTATCTAGTGCATGAAAAATGAAATCATCATATAGTATTTAAAGAAATGTAAGACTTATACTAAGAAAACTAAAATCCATAAGTACTAGGTAAGCTAACAAGACTTTTTCAATGTTCTTTCTACTATCACAAAAATCTGAGAAACCAATGTTTATATTTTAGGCATAACAACTGCTCTTAAAACAATCTATCATCTGATTTGTGACTAAATCTGAAAAGCATATTAAACCTATGGCTAGTCAATTTCTCTGGCAAAGAGCCCAGAGTAAGACAGAACAATTTTACTTTCTCTTAGAACATCCTGGAAAGGGGGAGTAGGGAAACCATACCAAAGTAGGACTGGTTAAAATTGGCAATAAATCCATTATGGACACAAGTGGCACTAAAGTGAAATTCAAGAACATATTGCTTTCTACATACACAAGTGTGACCTTATTGGAAGATGACTATTTACAAAGACTCTAGAAAGCTATAATCATCTGATTACAGACTTTAAATCTTGACTGCGTCTCCACCGTAGTATTTTGTCATCAGTAGTTTCACCTGAATATTTAAATAACTAACATCATTTTATGTCCTACTTCTACTATCCAGTGGCTGCATACAGATTCACAAGTATTATAAGTGACATGATAGAGACTATCATTTATATATTTTCCAGAATAATGACTGTGACTGAATAAAAACTGGAGCATTTGAACATTAAACTTTCTTTTCAATTTCTAAATTATTATTTTTTAGGACATTACTGGAGACTGAATTTAAAGTAAAAATGCCAACTCTGAAAATTCTAACAAAAAAGGGGCTGCTTTAAAGACTGTAGTAAATACTGTTCTAGACAAAAATAATAATCCAGTAGCACTTGACACTGACAAACACTGAGTTTTCTTCAAAATCACAGGAGCTTCTGTTGTAGCAGCTGCAGCACAGGACACTATCACAGAGGCTAAATAAGATGTGGAAAATGAAGTAAATTTAAGCCAATATAGTTCAAAAAGTAAAGTTAACAAATAAGTTATACCAGAAAACTCCTAGGACAAGGTAAGCAGTTAAGTATCACAGCTGTAATAAATCTCTTAAGAATGGAAGACAACAAAGTAATTCTTATGACAACAATATACCAATCGCAGAAAATAAATTACCCACATTCTAAGAGTTTTTCCTTGGGGAATTATGATGGGAGCATGTGAAAGCTTACAAAACTGAAGATGTGAAATAAAATAGAGTCAAATTAAGATTTGATAATAGAAAAACTTTCCTTAACAGTATTTCCCTTGAAGGAAGAATAATTTTCCACAACTGGTTTATAAAGCACCTATGAAACTGTGCTGTCAGCTGTCACAATGGAGGTTTTGGATTCTTTTAGCAATTGCAGCATAACAAAAGGCATTTCACAGCGTAACTTTAGGGAAAATGTTATCTAGTCTAAAATGACACAGAAAGCAATTAAAAATTATTTTAATTATTCATAACACATGAATTTTTCTAGGTAGCAGCAGCTGCTCCTGTACTTGCCCTTTTGAAAAATATGAAACAGAAGCAATAGAGAAACAAAGGAGGTTAGGAGTAGCAGTGTTAAATAAAAAAGCAAATATTCAAAAACATTAAGGGGAGTTTAAAATAAGGAAACAGTACTGTGCAACTTTCAATTATACCGAATAAAGTGCACTGCCTAAATAGTCACTGATAACATTTTCCCTGTTAAAATGCACAATCTACTTAATCAGTATTTTTGATATTTAAAAAAAGACATTCACTATTATAGCCCTGATAGCTACCTTCCAGTATTTTTAACCGTTCAGATGTATTTTTGGGAAATATTTATTCACATAATTTTGCTTAATACATTTCTTTCTACACAGATGAAATTAAAAATCTCTAAAACATTTTTAATTACAGTAATATCAATAAATTATAAATTAACAAAATTTTTATATTTGCTTTAAAAAATCATTTATCAAATACTAACTTCCAGATTATCTGGAAAATTAAAGATGCACATTGCTATAAATCTGGCATCCTAATTAAATTCTAACTTTTAAAAGTATATAAAATGTCCCTCTAATTATTTCAAATTCTACTCCAGAAATTTTTATTTGACCCTTCTCATAAGTTATTAAGTTTACAACCTGCTAAACATTTTACCCAAATGTGGGAACTGAAAATGCAAAGCTCAACAAAATAATTACATATGTGAAAAGAATAAACAAAAAATACCCGTTAAAAGAAAGTTACTGTAGATGGCAGCACATGAAATTGGTAATCATATTTAAAAGTTGCATAGCTGCAAGATGATTTGCTGCTAACTACTGAGCAGTTTCATTTAGAAGGAAAACAATGTATTTCATAAATTGCAATTTTATAATTACTTAAAATGTAATTATGTAACTTGATTTGCTCTTTGGACAGCATTCTGGGAATATTAAACCTTTAATGTAAAAGTATTAACATATTTTAGCTTTCCTATGTAGATATCTATTTTCCACACTTGGTGAATACAAAATGGAAGAACTTGAGATCATATATGGTCTACATTCAGAGAATGTTTTACTGCTTGATTACATTTCTTGGTTTTCACATTAAAGACTTTAGTTTATAAGAAGTAAATCATGTTTTTAATTTAAGAACAGATGAACGATGGGGAAATAGATCCCAAACTAAAAAAAACGAGAACAAAAAAATCCCAGAACAAATTAAAACACAGCTAGTTGCGCAGCTCTAGAAAACTGAATAAAAAGTAAATCAACTTTTCAATCAGTTAACTTTGGCTTCTAAATACAAAATGTGGAACAGTATTAACTATGTAGATGACTACTGAGGGATGTGCAGCATTTTCAAAATCCCTGTGTGTCCCTTATATGCAAGTTTGGTACACTGAGTTCTGTGGTTCCTGTCTTCTCTTCAGCAGGGCTATTTTCTTGTATGATTGTCCGTCTCTATATTATCAAGTCTCATAGAACTCAGATTTCTGGCTGAATAAGCCCATATTTTTATTTTTCAGATACAGATCCTCAAGTCCTCTTAGATTTTTCAAGCATCTTGAAAAGACAGGAAAACCTGTGTAAAAACAGAAAAATTTATCTTAAACCATGGTCCATAACAGTAACACACAGATAAAAAACATTTATTGGCCTATGAATATTGAATCACTGTAAAATATCTTCAATTACTACTCCAAATACTCTTAAATTAGTGTTCTGTAAAGGAACATTACAAGACACAAAAGGACCAGTCAAAGCTTAACATATCACAAAAGTCAGGCAATACATAATACTAATTCCTCTTCCACTAAAAAAAAAAAAAAAAAACTGCATGAGTAAAGAGTATTATATATAAACACTCTTAAATTTTTAAAAATTTCCTCAAGTAACTAAAAATTCTCAAAACATAAAACTAAATAATTTCCTGATTAAGACCTCAGATATTTATATATTTTTCTTTTGGGCTGATAATTAAATTCCTATGATGACAGATTTATACTGCTTCCTTTTTAATGTTTTAACCCTGAACACTAATCTGTATGCTTTTTAATCTAGGACAAGTAAAAGGATGGATAGAATTTATTACTTGATAAATACAAGTAGTCGTAACAGAAGCAAAAATGTGAGTTGAGATATTCCGTATCTACAGATTCTTAAGGATGACTCTTCAAGGTCTCTACAGACGGACCCCACAAGTTCAGCTTTCAATGGAGAGCTAACTTGATAGTTCAACCTGCTAGATACACTTTCAAAACTCAGGTTCTCTATACCAAAAAAGATATTTAAAGAAATAAATGAAGTTTAAGACTAACAGACACACACTCCCCTACCCTGGTATTTGGGATTAAATCAGGGTGCCTTACCACTGAGTTGCACTGTAGCCCTTTTACAAAATTCTATTTTGAGATAACTACAGTCCTATTGCCTCGGCCTCTTGAGTAGTTTGGATTACAGGCATGTGCCATCATGCCCAGCTGCCATGTACTTATAACATAAGATTGTGTGTTCCATACATGCCACAAGCTCATTTTAAGGATGAGACCATGAAAGAAAAAGTTTTATATCATAAAATTCCACTTCATATAAAAAAAGTATCTACTGTGCTATGGTCTGAATGTGTCTCCCCAAAATTTGTATGCTGAAAACTAATCTCTAGTACAATAGTACTTAGAAGTAGGGCCTTTTGGAAGTGACCAGTCCTGAGGGCGCTGCCTTCAAGAATGGGATTAATGTCCTTTTAGAAGATGGAAGGAAGCTATTGACCCTTCCGCCATCTCAGAACATCCAGAAGGTGCTGCAAATGAGGAACAAGTCCTCAACAGACACTGAATCTATTTGTGCCTTGTCTTAGACTTCCCAGTCTCCAGAACTGTGAGCAGTAAGTTTTTCTTCACTATAGCAGAAGTATTTTGTAACAGCAGCTTGAATGTATTAAGACTCTAAAGGGGAAAAATTATTTGTAGCTGATTTAGATATATTTGTTTTTGTTTCTGTTATTTTATTTTTAAGAGAAAAGAACAAAGACGAAAATAACAAAAACAATACAAAAACAATAAAAATGATACAGCATTTCAAAAACAAGACAGGAAATTAACAATACGTGTTGTATTACATATTGTTATTTTCAAAGTAGTTGCTCAGATTACCAGATACAGGCATGCAAGATTGATCAAACAATTAAAAAGTAACCATTCCTTTCAATAAAAAAATAGAAATTAGTACAAATATCTTAGCTATCCTGTGTGTGTGTATATATACACATTTTCCTTTCTTTCTCTCCCTTCTCCCTTCCTCCCTCCCTCCCTCCCTTCCATCTTCCTTCCCTCCCTTCTCTCCCTTCCTTCCCTTTTCCTTCTTCTTTTCCTTACTCCCTGTCTCCTTCCCTTTCTTCTCCCTTCCCTCATTCCAGTTGTGTTTTCCTTTTGAGCAGTTTTTTCCCTTTCACAATGTTTATTATACCTTTCAGATTTTATTTTCTCTTTCAGCTTCTTACACTAGGGAGACAGAACGATGTCTACACATGCAGGTCTGATTTAGTTCTCTTATGAGTATGGTCTCTAATTACATCCATTCACCTATAAAAGCCTTGGGTTTATCTTTCTTTATAGCTGAGTAATATTCCACTGTATAAAAATGCCACATCTTTTTTATCCATTTCTCTGTTGATGGATATTTCGGTTCCCAAGATTTACCTATTACAAATTGAGCTCCTATAAACATGGGTGCACATATAGATTTAGATGTATGTGGCATGTAAAATACTAATGTAAAAACCTCATTTTATTAACACAGGCTCCAAAGAAGAAATACCACAGCAGAAGAGCACAGTGGAAGAAAGCTTCTCAACTCTAGGGTTCCAGGAAGCAGAATGCAGCCAGAGGACCAGACCAAGGACCCATATGGTGACCTTGGGCACACCTCTCTGACCCACCAAAACAGTAATCGAAGTGACAACCAAGATACACCACTGCAGTGACCTGGGAACACACCTAGGAATTCATGCTCCAATGTGTAGAATTTAATTCCATCTGCTAGAGGCATAACCTTGCAATCTAGGTACAACCTGCCTCTTGTTTTGCTTTTCCTTTTTAAACCACTTTATTCAGATATGAAAGACATATGAAAACCTATACATATTTCACATGTATAATTTGACAGGTTTTGCATGAATTTCTTTTTTTTTTGCACTTTGTAGGCAAATGCTCTTCTACCATGGAGCTAAATCTCCAATCCCTACAACTTGCTTCTTGCTGTCACAAAACTGAATTACTCTGACCCTCAAGTCGCACAATGGGAAGATGGGGCATGATACATACTTCACCGGGCTTTTTAAACTAGAAGTAAATGGATTTAAAGTATACCAAGAATTTAGCAGTTACTCAATATCTGAATCTATTCAGAATGAAGAAAGCTGTTTAATGATGTTTCTTCTTTTTCTGTTGTTTTTTCTTTTCTTTTTTGGGGGCTGGCGATTGAACTCAGGGTCTCACTGATCAACTTCTTCAGCCCCTTTTATGTATTTTTTAATGTGATTTTTCTACACAGTAGTCTAATATAGTACCGGAAACAAATATCAGTACACACACACAAACACAGCAGGGATCTAGGAATGTACCTCAGTGAATAAATGCATGAATAAAACTGGTAGCTCAACTGTAATTCAAGATATTTTTAAAAGCAACTACAACAAGAAAGGAAGAATTACCTATAGAATAGGCAGCTGATGCTTAATCTGAAGGGTGCTCAGGGCAAGATCTATTTACTTCAAACCATTCATCTATGCAGCTAGAAAAGAACAAAACCAGAAAAATTTAAACACATATATTTAGTTGTTTACAACATGATAGCCATACTAAAAATGCTTACTATTGGATTTACCTTCAGAGAAAAAACATCAATTTTAATGATATATTTGGTATATAAACAGAAAATAAGCAAATGCTTATTACATTTTGATTATTCTAAGCCATTAAGAAAAAATCTTTGTAAAATAATGCTACTAAGTAATTTAAAGCTTAAACAAAACAGTTATTTCCTAATTTCAACCACCATTTTGCCAATATTCAAAATTAAAGGACAAATTTCAGAAAAATATTTTTTTAAAATATTCTGCACAGACAAATCTGTTCATGCCATCTATCAATGTAATAAAAACAGCTTCTAAATTTTAATCATTGAGAACATAATACATTTATTTTAATTCTATCCCACTCTCCAATGCATATACAAGTGCACCATCATCCTTTTGCATTTATAGAAGAGTTTATGATCTTATCTTTCCAGTTGAATATTACAGTACACATAATTATCTTCAATGTAGATCTGTACAGTCTATTACAATAGTCAAGAGCCATATATGATGATTTAAATTTATTAAGACTGAATTAAAGAAAAAGAATCGAGTTCCTCAGTCACTCTAGCCACATTTCAAGTTCTCATCAGCCACATGGCTAGTAGCTACTCTGGTAGACTGCAGAGATAAAGAAGACTTCTATCACTCTAGAAAGTTCTAAATCACAGTAGTGTTTTAGATAAAAATCAAAGTCTTGAAAGGTTAAGTAGCTTGCTCAACAGCCAATAAGTAACCCAAGCAAAGTGTTCAACATTCTCCATGGTGATATATATCAAATCTGCGTATGTCACAAAAGACTTGGTTAATATGTTGATGGGAAAAATTAATATTTATCATTCTCATATCCTCAGAAGTTGGTTTGGTAGGTGAAAATAATGAAAGAAAAAAGTAACATACATCATCCAAGTTTTTTCCCCAAACATCTAAGACAGTTTCTGTTGCTATTAAGACTTTTACTCTCAAACATATCCCTGACCAGGCTTATGACATTGTTTTATTGCTCTCCACCATTTGGCTCTAAAGTCCCCAGTCTACCAGAATTTCTCTCAAAAAAAGTACTCAGACCTAAACAAAGTACTCCAGATGTATAAACAATTCACAGAACATAGAGGTGGTACCTATGTGATCTAAAATGTGAAATTATTTACAATCATGTAATTTCAGTTCATCATGGTACTTTTCACATGAACTACCATCAATTCACATATTTTCCATTCTAAAGTATTTTTATTGCTTATTTAAAATATGATGCTTTCCAGCAGGAAATATCTATCTTGAATTGCGTGCATTTTCTTATTCCACAATGATTTATGTATGTATTCTAAAACAACATACAATAGTGTTTCCATGTTTAAAAATTCATATAAATACAATAAATTAATTATGCTTGGGCCAGGAATGTAACTCTGTGGCACGAGTTCCTGCCTGGAAAGCACAAGGTCCTGAGTTCAATTGTTGGCACCAAAAAAAAACCCCAAAACCAAAAAACCCACACAATACTTTATGCCTTTCCTAAGTTTTGCTCACTTTGCAACTGTACTTTTGTTTTTCTTTTTGGTACAGGGAACTGAACTCAGGACCTTGCACTTAATAGGCAGGCACTGTGCCACTGAGCTATAACCCTGGCCCTGTACTCGTTTTCACATTCTCATTGTATAGAGCATTCCAGCTGATGAGTATATCAGCATTTATATATTTATACTTTATTGATGGACATTTCCAATCATCTATGGACATTCTTTAAAAGGTGTCTGCACCAGAATAGAAATTAACTTTGCCTCTAATCACAGTTTGAACTGACATTAAAAAAAAAAATTACACTAAGTCTTTCTCAGTGAAGGAAGCACTGTGTTGATTTTTGTCTTGGCCTAAGGTCCTTACCTAGCTCCTCTTGGTCCTGCAGTTTGGGTACAGCATTGGTTTAGAAAGATCAGGAATTTTTCTAGGCATATATCTGGAGGTAGAACTATGAAGTTGTAGCATATATACTGCAGACAACTATCATAGCTATCCATCAAGCTGATCAATTTATATTAGGTATTTGGGGTTTCTTTTTTCTTGAACTGACTTAACAATTAGGATTTTTATTTCTTTGTCTTTTTGAGACAGAGTTTCACTATGCAGTTCAGGCTGGCCTTGAACTCACAGTAATCCTCCTGCCTCAGATTTCCAAGTGTTAGGATTACAGGTATACACCATCACACCCAGCGTGACTTAATTTTTATAAATTTTCTAGTTTTATTTCTTTTCTTATACTTCTAGGACATTATAATCTGGGCATTTCAGCTAAAAATGTATACATGTTTTTGACATGCCTTGCTTTTCATATAATTGCACACTAAAAGTAAAAAGATTTATGAGGAGAAAAAAAAATCAGACTAAAGGTACATCATTCACATAACACAATTTTGTAACCAGAACAAAAAATATTCATTTATAAACAGGTTTTTTTTTAAAAAAAAAATGGTAATGTTTACTATCAGAGAAAGAGGATTAAGGACGGATGAAGACTGGTAGGTTGTGAAGACAAAAGCACACACATGACAACTATGAGATAAGCACTTTCGAATCCCAGAGCCTAACTTAAGAGTAAGATGCCATGTTAGTATGTTTTCATTTGCTGTTACCTCATGCATCAAAATTTAGTGTACTGGGACACATTACATACACAAAATCATGTCATCATACTGTCTTCATTCTTCCATTCATAAGCAATAAGTGCAATGAATTAGTGCATTACAAAAAGCAACTGAAAGAGAGTGTCTCGGTTACTTTTTTCTCATTACTGAGACAAAATACTCAACGCCCAAAATGAAGGAAGGAAAGGTTTATTTAGCTTAGTTTGTGGAAATTTCAGTACATACTTGGCTGGTTCTGAGGCAGAGTGGCACATGGCAGCAGGGAACAGTTCATGGTGGCAAAACACAGCAAAGACAGCAAGAGCAAAAGGGATAAATAGCGGCCAGCAGCCTATTTCTCTCCCTTACATATACAAACTATCCGCCCTAGGGCGGGTATAACTCTTACACCCATAATCCCAGCATTGGATCATGGATCAGTCATAAACTCTAAAAGCCCGCCCCATAACTGCATGAGGATTTGGGGGGACATGCAGACACAAACCATAACAGAGAGTATTATTTCAGACACAAAACCTTTGTTGTTATATATTGAAAACCACTCCCAGTCTAAGGTCTAGATCTTATTTTTTCAATGTCACGATGCAAGTAAGTTTAAAATTTTAATATGGTTAAATTTATGGATCTTATGTTGCTGTTGTTGTTTCGGGGGGGGGGTCTATCTTAGCCAAAACAATAATGTTTAGTGGGCACAGTGATACATGCCTACACATAATCCCAGCCACCCTAAAGGCTAAGAAGGATCACGGAGTTCAAGACCAGTCTGGGCAACTTTAGCAAAACTTTGTGTTCAAAGAAAAAAATTTTAAAAAGGGTTAGAAATGTAGCTCAGGAGAGCGAGTCTTGCCTAGCATGCACAAGGCTTGGGGTTCAATGCCCAGTATCGAAAAAAAAAAAAAACCTTAGCAAGAGATCAAAGACATTTTCCTATATTCTCTCCTCAGCACTTTAGCTTTTGATTTTCACAGGTGGCACTTAGGCAACCTGAACTTGATTTTATTTCAAATGTTTTGCTATATCACTAACCCATTCATCCCAGCACCATTTACTCAACTGTCCACTCTTTCTCTACTACAGTTTATTGCAGTCTACCACATTTCTTTCTCTACTACCATTTCTGGCAAATCAAATTTTTTCGTTTATTCTACAAAGTTTTATATGGCATGTATCAGCGCCAGCATTTTCCAGAATTTAACTCAGTTATATCCCCACATCTACATCAAGTTGCAACTATCTTCCTTGTCTTACTTGATGGATGGAAGAGCTGGGATGCAAACTTTGAGCCCTGACAAGAGTCTAACCCAAGTCTTAATCCTATGTTACACTGTTTCTCCACACAACCATGGGTTCACCTGTGTCATTTCCACACTATCTTAATATAGTCTTCTAAATGAATAGGATAACCACCCCCATGGTGTTCTTCATATGTATCCTCAGAATTCTTAATTTTTTGTTCTTTGGTCCATATGTATTTTTACTTATTACAGTACTGAAGGCTGAATCCAGGACCTTTGCATGGAGCTACATTTCTAGTGCTTTTTTCTTCTTTTAACTTTATGACAGGGCCTTGTTAAGTTGCTTTGCTGCCCTCAAACTTGTGATCCTCCCAAGTAGCTAGGATTACAGCTGTGACCATTAAACCCAGCCCATATGCGTTTTGTACAATCATCTTGTCCAGTTACATGGAAAACTAGTTGAGATTTGGTTGGGATAATACTGTCTGTATAGATTAAGGTAAAATGACATTGAATTTCCCTATACATAGTATGGTGAACTTTACATTTATTTTGGATTGCCTGTTATGGCTTGAACCTAGATATCCCCCCAAAGCCTCATATGTTCATAGGTGTAATTTTCTGGACATGGCTGGGTCTAGGGTGTATGATGCTATGATCAAGGATGTGATGCTGGGATTAAGTGTGTGAGAGCTACCCACCCTAAGGGCAGGTAGCCTGGATAAAATATGAAAGATGGAAAGCGGACTGGTGTGGTCATTGCTGGTTGCTTGCTGCCTTCTATCTGCCTGCTTTGTAATGCCCTCCTGCTTTGGAGTCAGACAACTATGAACTGAAACCCTTACAAACTGTGAGCCAAATAAACCTTTCCTCCTTTAACTTTGGGTGTCAGGTATTTGTCTTAGCAAGGAGAACAATAAAGATGTCTCCTAATAATACCTTCCTATCAAGTTTTTAAATTGTCTGTAAAAGAAAGACTTGCAAATATCTCATAGCTCTTGTAATTTCTGTTACTTTTAATATTATTATTTAAAGAAAAGCTACATCTTTTTCTTACTGGATATGAATGCAACCAATTTCCACTTATTAGTGTCTGGTAACCCTGCTTACTTCTCATTAATTTTAATAATTCATCTATATTTAACCTTAGCTCTTGTTTTAAAAATCAGTAATACATAAGTACAGAATTTTATTGAAGGCCTCTCACATTTATTAAGTTAATAGCTCTTCTTTAGTTAATGCAAATTTGTATAAACTCTAAATTTCATAGTATTTTTCATTCCTAGATAAATCTAATTTGGTCAAAAAGGATTGTTTTACATGTATATTGTTACATATGTATTACTAACTTTGGTTCCCTAATGTGTTTTTGGATTTGTACATCTATGTTCAAAAATGAAGAGTGTTTTCTCTTCTAATTTTCCCTGTCTGGCCCACCTCTGGTTTTGGTATCAAGTATATAACATTTCCATAAAATAAGTGGGGAGAAACTTTCATTTTTTTCTACTTTTAGAAGTTAAAATAGTTAACATGGTAGACTTTGATGTTGGCCAGAACTCATTATCAAATCATCTGAAGGCCTGTTTTTTAGTTTTCTTTTTTCTTTTAATGTTTGTTGTTTTGCAAGGTTAGTCTTAACTACTTCAAATAGTTTGGTCAATTCAGGATTCCACTTTCTTTTTGATAAAATTTTTCCAATTATTTTAAATTTCTATCATATCATGTCCCTCTTTCTCTACTGTTTTTTTTTTTTTTTCCTTCTAGAGGCAATTGTATTATTAGTTTCTCCTAAGAACCACTTTTGGTTATGGTGGATTCTAATGTGTCACTTTTAAATTTCATTATTTTTTCTCTAATCTTTATTATTTTGTGTTTATTCTACTGATACTTTCATAATTTCTTAAATAATTCATTTATTGATTTCAACCTTTCTATCCACTCTAACATAAAGCTTTCTTCCCCAGGATCACTCTAGTGCAGGTAAAAAATTTTTTGTTATTATTTAAAGAGTTTTCTAAGTTTTATCACAATTTCTTCTTGGATCTATAAATTACTCAAGTGTCTGTGAGGATTGTTTCTTTTGATTATTGATGTTTAACAATAGTAGTCATATAGCAGAGTTTTATGTGGTATCAATTCTTTCCAATTTTCTAAGATCTGCTTTATAGGCTGAGACATGATCAATTTCTATAATACTCCGTGTGTGCCTAAAAAAAGTACAATGTACTATAATTGCTGGGTGCACACATATAAATTAGATCAAACCTGGTAAACTGCATTGTTTGACTTTTTTCTAGATCTCGACTCAATTTGTATATATCCACTTGATTAAAAGAAAACTCTATTAAATAAATTTCCCATTAAAAAGACATCAAATTCTTTGTGCAGTTTTATAAACGTTTTCGGATTATGTTCAGTATACAAAAGTAGAAGTGCGTATGTTTCTTATAGTGACTCTATTTCTTGTAACACTTCTCCTATCTAGTTTACTTTGCAAACCATTAGTTTAGCTTTGTCTCTTAGTTAGTGAAGTCCCTGACTTATAAACATTCAAGTCATGAACTTTCAGATATGAATGGACCTCACATTGTGAACATTTGCAGATGCGAACAAATTGTGGAAGTAGCTCACGTGCCTCCTGGACACTGTCACAATTGTGCTACTGTGTGTTTATTGTACAGTGGGGTAGTATACAGTAGTGCAGTGCTCAGTCAGAGCCCAGGGTGTCTGGAAGCAAGAGGAAAAGTAGTGCTGATATGAAGGGTACTGACAGGAAATGCAAAGCAATAGCCATGGAAACAAAAATGGAAATAATTGAGAGAATGAACTAAGAAGAAAAGATGGCAGACACTGCTCATTCTTATAATATGAATCATTCAATCACTGGCATAATTCAAACGGAGGACAAGATCACAGAGCATGTAAAGTCTGCTGTGCCAATGAAGTCAACAAAAATATCCAAAAAGCATGGTAAAGCAATAGAGGAAATGGAGAGACTTCTCAGTGCATGGATGCAGGATCAGCATCAGCATCAAATCCCACTCAGGTTAATGCTCCTTCAACAAAAAGCTTAAACACCTACTGAATCCATGGAGAAAAAATGGCGAACGGGGTGCATCTTTTACCCAAGACTCATTTTGCTGGAATTACTGTATTTGCCTGGAATATAGTTTTCTATACTTTTACTTTCCTATTTCTCCATATTCTTATGTTTCATTGCATTGCTTATAACAACATATCCCAATCTTTTATCAATTTTAACTTGGTGAATATGTTCATTAAGGACTGACTGTTATCTCTGCCTTTTCCCCCCACCCCAACCTCTAAGTAAAATTCCAACTTAATTCTTTCATGGATTTGAAAGCAACTTTTCTTTTTGTGGTTACCTTAAACAGTTGGGGTTTTTTCATTTCTGAAACTAAAATCTTTCATATATAACTCTGAGAGCAGAAAGAATATTAGAAACAGGATGGATTTCCAGATTTGCTGAAATCCCAGCTCTGTCATTTTCTAGACATATAACCATGGAGAACTCTATATTGCCTCTTGTCTTATTTTCTCAGTTATAAAATGCGGTTTTTACAGGGTATATATGAGACAACCTATTTTAGAAGCTATGGACAATCAATATCTGCATCACAGTAAACACTTATAAAATGGCAGCCTTTTTGGATATAACCAATGAGGGCTCAAGTCTGAGCTTAGCAGGGGAAAAAAGGCCATTACTTTTTAAGAAGTTGAGGGTAAGGATTTTAATGAGGAAGAAACTTTTCAGCCCCAAACCACAATGTTTGAAACTCTGAGCACAATCTTATACTCCAGTACCAATTTGGCTAACATAAACTTACCCTTTATGATATATGCATAAGCAAGGTAGTCGAGCTATAGTATCTCCCTGCTGCAATTCTTCAAGGCATATTGCACATTCCCCAGCATCTTTACTCAGCACATCCTCTGTAGAGAAAAAATTAATTCAGAGCAATAACATCAGTCATCAAATTGCAATCCTACCAATAGTTGGCAAATCTTTTATCAGAACTATACAAAACTGAGCACCTGTATTTGAAATATTATTCATAAATGAGTGAATAGTGTTTACCTAGAGACAGGTCACACATTTCCATTTCCATGTTACTGAGGCATCACAGCAAGCAAGAATAGTATAAAATTCCCCAACTTGCAAGTAAATCAGTTATTTCTAATTCATTTTCCCCCCTACTAATCAATATTAGTTTGGTGCCCACGATAGTTAAAAACTTTAGAGTGTAATATACAGGTAAAAAGACATAATAAAACATAACAATATGAGATATATTTAAAGCTGATTAACTCAAGACAATGCAGAGGAACAGCAAAGCATTTGTGTAATTTCTGAAATTTTTGGAAACTTGACAACTAGGCATACAAGCACCAACCTTCATAATCTTTTCCCAAGCCAACTCCAAGACAATTACAGCAGCTTCCAGTGGGTCCTGCCAGTAAAAACTTTTAGGGGTATGTGTAAGTACTCCAAGGATAACCCCCTTTTTATATAGTAAATGTGCCTTAAAAAAAGTTCTGTTTATAATAAACTATGCTATATATTGAAATTTGAATATAAATTACATTTTAATGCTAAATTTTAATTTTTAAAAGGGATCCTGCCTAAAACAGTGTTAGCTAGTTATCTTCTGTGACTCTTTCAAAGAGTAGAAAAGATGCCATTAGTAAACAGTATAAATAAAAACTGTTCAAGAGCATGTGCTTCCTTTGTAGTTACTCATCTTGAGATTGCACATTGAGGAAACACAGACTATTTTGTCTAGAGAAAGGAAGGTATAAACTGGAGGTGGTAATAGGACAACTTCTATGGAAGAAGAAAAGGCCCTACCAAGAAGAGTTTACCAGCTGAACTGAGGCAATGTTAGGAGTTACTTGAGTTAACTACTGAGTAACTCACAAGACAACATACTACAATTAGCGACTTAAGCGGCTAAGATTTCTGGATAAGCAAAGCTGGATAAATACAACATGCCCTATATTATCACTCCCTTCAACTCTCCCTTCCCCGTTATTCTTTTTTTGACTCTAGAGGTCTTACCCACTACCCCTCCCCTACCCAACCCCATACGCTGTATGCCCAGCTCTTCTTGCTCTACATCTTTTTTAGTGTCCTGTGTATCTATCAGGGGAAGATTCAGATAGGGAGCCAGTTTAACATGAAACACCTACGTAGGGTGAAAGCAGAGAGGACAAAAGAAATGACTGGAAGGAAACACTAACAAATCTTAGTAAAGGTCTCTAACATATGTTCATACAAAGACAAAACAACACCATAACAAAGAATTACATGACTCTAAGTTCTACAATAAACTACCAAAGAAAAAAAGAAAAGAAAATCAACTGCTGTTTTTCTTTTTTAATCTTTTTGAGATAGGGTTTCATTATGCATTTCAGACTGGCCTTAAACTCACTTTGTAGCCCAAGCTGGCCTCGAACTCACAGCAATCCTCCTGCCTCAGCCTCTGAAGTGTTGGGATTATAAGCATGTAGCACCACACCTGGCCAACCACTGCTTTTATCCAATCCAAGACATCGGTGAGTATAACATAAGTTTTTTTAAAAAAATAAATCACCAAGTAAGAAAAAGATGCCTCCATTAAATTATGGCAACAACACTGATTTTAAGAGACATCTTATTTTCAGAGTTAAGTGTGGCAAGGAATTGTGTTTCACAATTAATGGGCTAGGGTATCACATTTTCAACTTGTTAAAATATATTACCAATGCATCCTGATGTAAGCATAAAGGAACCTTCAAGTCCCACTCATTATAAATTAGGAAAATTTCATGAAACCATACTGCCACACTTTTGCCACATAAGCCCATGTAAAAGATTTCCAACACTAAATGGAAGTAGAAATTACTAACTACAGGCTGTTGAACAGAACATTGTCAGAAGAGTAACTGTCTTGCAACACTTCTATGTTGACATACGACTAGGTCTCATTTCTTTACTGAAATCATTGTTTTAAAACACTCGGCTACTGTAGCCCACTGTCTGCGGTCAGCTGTATTTTTATTTTTCCTTTCTTCTTACTTGGCTCAAACTTGCTCTGCAGATCCCATTTTCCCCTTACTCTTGTTTTTTCCTACCTTTAATAAATGTGAAATTTTGCATCATTCATGCTTATTCTGTTTAATTCTTTATCCATGTCTGAAAGGACCTAAAAACATCTCTAAAAGGAGACTCCCATACTCTAGAACCTGGTAAATATTTTGGCTTAACCAGGGAGGAAAACAGGCCCCACGATGAGCCAAGGAAAACCATATGAACCATGCCCTGCAGATTCCACCAACTTTACCACTAGGTCAAAATCCTTATCAGTGGAAAGATATCCAGCAATGGGAAGGCTGACTTTCAGAGATCCTAGATAAAGCTAGTCCCTCTTTAACTGTCTAAAGAAACAGATCACCCAAGAGAAAAAAGCTATTCCTTTGAACTTGTGGAAGACCTGTGATTTCTCTTCAAAAAGCAAGACTCCAGTGGTAAGTAAATGGGATCTTGCTAAGGCCATGGCTGTCAGACTCTTAACAATTTATCTGATCTCGCTCTCTGACATACATTCTCCTCCAAAGGAAGCATGGAAATCTGATCTATTCCTTATATTTGGGCTAATGGTAAATAGACAGCTCAATGGTTATTAATTCTTTTCACACTGTCTTTTTTTCTCTGCAATCCAGCCAGTGAGCCACACCTCAAGGTAGTTGGAGAGCACATGATCCCCAATGAGTAGGAAATATCCATAAGATGAGAGATCTCCATTCCCTCAGTCCCTCATAAATAATTATGGGGTATGAATGAGGCAGGAAGATAGGTTGGTTAAAGGAGGCATGACAAGCTCTCAAGACACAGGTGCAAAACAATTCTCAGAGCTCTGCATGCCAACTTCTCACAAGCACTCAGTATGTTTTTGACAGGATACCAGTGTGTGAAATATACAAAAGGGACAGTTGCTCTCTGACATATGTTCTCATATGTTCTATTGTGACTCTTCGGGGTAGCCCACCCTATGCTGTAGAGTATGGTTTTATTTTTATTTTCTCCCTTTTTACTTGGCTCAGCCTTGTTCTGCAGAGCCTGTTTTTACCCTTACCATCCTGTTTTTTCCCTACCTTTAGTAAGTGTGAAACTTTGCCAATGTTTAAAAAAAACTTGAGATGAGAATAACTTTAATACATAGTTAAAAATCAAAATATTTTACTAGTTTTAAAATCAAAATATTTTACCAGTTTTATTATTTCTGATCTTATCCTACTTACAAGAAAATTTGTACAACAAAGACTAATCCAATCTGTACATGATTAACAGAATTACATAATATATTTTAGGAATATTGTACATTACACCATTTTAAAACTGATGGGGCAAGTTTTATCCATGAGATAATTTGTAGGAACTAAGTTTAAAAGGTCTTTGTGGCGTAATTTAGGATATTATACTGAAACCAATAATTTTAAGCTAAGCTCCTTTAAGCCTCCATAATGAAAAGTATGAGAACTGAATTTTCTGTATCAAGAAAGGTAGAACTATATATAAAATCATATCAAACACAATGATTTCAGACAGAAGCAACCCAATACTCACTGTACTTCTCGTAGAATTACCAGTACTCAGAAAACTGAAACCTAATGTTAACATATTACAGCCATCAACTGTCAACTGCATTATCATAAGCAACCTGAAAGACCATTCTTTCTACATAAGTACTACTACAAATTAATTTCCAAAATTTCATGTCCTGCTTCTAATTTAAACTGTCTTAGTGTGTTTGGCAAACATTTTTAGTCTGGAAAATCCAATGCAGTATGATAAAAATTTTGCCTACCTGAGGGTTTGTTAAGAATATTCCTTTATCCTATCACTTACATTAGACCGTTCTTTCTCACTCAAAGAAAAGTTTTGGGCTTCCGTCTTTATAATGGGAACTAAATTTCAAAACTGTGAAAAAGTTATTGGTGATGTGATAAATTCATAGTAAAGCCTGGAAATAACATTAAATCCAGGGCACTGAAGTACCTTCCAGATAGTTGGGAAAAGATCAGACCATTAAAAACCTAGAAACAATCAACAGAAAACATTCATGTTGATACCACCACCTGGAATTAAGGAGTCAGCACTTCAGGATGGGAGTAGCTTGCTTAGGGCAGACCACTAACTGGGCAAATTTTATATTAGAAAAAGGAACAAGATTGAACTATCACAGTTTGCTAGCTCCCCTCCTCCACTAAAATTGATCAATAAAGACATGAATGCCTGCCTGGCAAGCACAAGGTCCTGAGTTTGATTCCAGGTACTGGAAAAAAAATAAATAAATAAAGACATGAGATTGTAAACAAAAAAATTAAAGTTACGTTGCTTTTTCCAAAGTGGTGTTCATTGCTTAAACATGAAGAGTAGTAAAAGTTAAATCAATATATTGTTCTAAATCTAATTCCTTGTCTTATTCTTAAGATTTATAAGTTAATTTGTACACAATGATATATGAAGCTAAGAGACTGGAAGACAGTAATGATTTTTACCCAGAGATGGACAGTTGAATCATTTTGGGGTACATTCTGTCTCAACACAGAAAAAAAATTATATATACAGTACCTAAGTCCCTAGAGATTTTGTAATATACACCTGCCTCAGAAATGAGGTTGCTATTAAAGACACAGTATGTTGCAGTAAAAAAAGAATTTCTTTTTGAGATTGGACAATTGGACCTGGAACTCACAATCATCCTGAGTGGCTGAGATTACAGGCGCATACTAGGCTACATGGATAAGACTTGAAGTTGAAAACTTAGTATGAATTTCTGTTCTTAATGCTAGCTATGTAGCCCCAAAAATGTTTGTCAACCTCTTAGGTATCCTTTTACTCTTCTTTAATATTAGTCTATACTACAGACATGAAAAATACTAGAAAAATTTTTTAAATGTTACATAAATGAACTTTTCAAGTTATAAAAGAACTTTATAAGTTATAATAACACTATATAAAATTTTTAAACTTAATTTTAGTTTTTTATAAAATTAATTTTATTATGAGGAAATACTTTCTGGACCTCTCCAAAAATAAGTTGATTGTCTTCCTATTATTTTCTCCCCATCCTGGTATTCTAGCTGTTTCAAATTTATACAATGTGGGGCCAGGAATGTAGCTCAGTGACACAAGCACCTGCCTGGCAAGCACAAGGTCCTGAGTTCGATTCAAGGTACAAAAAAAACCACGCTAAAACAAATTTATACAGTGTTATCAAATAACTGCATGACAACCAGGAACCTTGCCACTTATAGACACCTATTTTAATTGCCTGCCTGAGAACAACTCCATGCAAATGATACTTACTAATTAATTTATAAATGGTATGGCTTCATACTTTAAGCATTACAAATACTCATTTGTTATGTGATTTTAGACATAGTTAAATTTTTGGTTAACTGCATGCAGCAGCTACTGATATTTCCATTTTACCCATAAGGAAACTGAAGCTCAAAAAAAATAAAGCATCTTACCAAAAGTTACAATTAGTAAGTTCTGGGGCCAGCATTCAAATTTAAGATAGCTAACTAAGTCCTTAGCTTTTGCCTATTTTATGAATTTTGCTACAAAAAATACATTCACTTTAAAATAGCATAGATTCTGCGGCAAATGAATTGTTCAGACAACCTGAAGTTTCAAATACTCAAACTAGGGATGGCTACCTATTTAGAGGAAGTAATCTCAGACTGGTCACACGTTTCACCTTCTCAAGTTATTATAAACATTGGTAACAGAAATGTACTACCACCTATCCAGATCTGTACACTTTAGAGCAATCTTGTCCAACAGACCACTCTTTGATAAAGCTGACCACAATGGTAGCCACTAGCCACATATGATCTACAAGTAGTGTTTATTTTTTTTTATTTTAGAAACATAAAAGTACAAAAACATATTGACAAACAGACACCCATTATCATAGAAAATAGTACAATCACAACTAATCTATAGACAAGGTGATATGGTCTCAACAGAAGTTGTTGCTTTATCCATTGATATCTTCGAATTGTAGATGTATGGGCCCATATACAGACATGCAAATTTAGTCAGACAGTTGATCCTCTCAACAACAGAAAAAAAAAAAAAAGAAAAAAACAAAACACAAGAACCAAAAATCCAAAGACAAGAAAGAAAACAGGCATACATCAACAACAGCAACAACATCAACAACAACAACAACAGAAAAAAAAACACCGCTTGTTGCTGCTTTACATATTGATATCTTCGAAGTGTGTGTTCAGGCTAACACATATAGATATACACTATTAATCTAATATCCTGTCATTGATTATTGCTTAGCATTAAGTGATATAATACAATAGTAGAACCATGTTAGCCCTCCTGCACATATGTATATTCATATATATTCCTCTATACATACATACATACATTTTTGTCTTTTTCTTTTCTCCTTTCCTTCGTCCCATCCGTTCTCTGTTTTTGAACAGATTT
>PVLD010017215.1:0-42563 GCA_004027595.1 Dinomys branickii
CTGACTAAATTTGCATGTCTATATATGGGTCCATACATCTACAATTCGAAGATATCAATGGATAAAGCAACAACTACTGTTGAGACCATATCACCTTGTCTATAGATTAGTTGTGATTGTACTATTTTCTATGATAATGGGTGTCTGTTTGTCAATATGTTTTTGTGCTTTTATGTTTCTAAAATAAAAAAAAATAAAATAAAAGAAGGAGAATCAGTATTATGATGATGTGGAGAGACCAAAACTTGCACATTTGAAAACAGTCTAACAATTCCTCAGAAACGATATGATCTAGCAGTTCCCCTTGTTGGTGAATATATCCAAGTACACACACACACACACACACACACACACACTGTGCACATAAACATTCAGACAGTATTCAGAACCCTTCTGCAGAAACAGCCCAAATGTCCATCAGCTGAGGAATGAATGAACAAAATGTGGCACAGCCATATGATTGAATATTATTCAGGAATAATATTGAGAACACTGTTTTCTGATAAAAAGGAAAGATTACTGATATAGGCTACATCATATGTGAGCCCTACAAACAGAACGAACCTTAGGGAACGAAGCCAGGCACAAACACTGTCTATTGTATGCTTTCATTTACATGAAATGTTCAGGACAGGTAAGTCAAGATTCAGACCGTGGATTTGCGGTCACCAGGATCTGGGAGGAGAGGACCATGGGGACCGACTGTTTATGGGTATGGGCTTCTCTTGGAGTGACAAAACATTCTGAAATTTCACAGAGGTGATACAAAGACTGCACAATTTTGTGAATGGACTGGATGGTATATTTAATGTTGAATTTTTATGATACATGGATTATGTCTTAATTTAAAAAGAAGAATACATCATTCAACTATACTTTTTCACCTGTGCATTTTTAGAAGCATTTTTCAACTCAAGGTCCAAGTGCATTGTTTTACTGGTAATATGGTTCCCGTTAAAGAAACAGAAAATTTCCTAAACGGATTTGAATCAAACTTGCGGTCAAAGACCCACGTTATTGGCAGAGCTAGACAAAAACCCAAAGAACAACAACAACGAGAATAAAAAACACTGCCACTGGCAGTGGAAAGTCCATAAACCCAAGCATGAGGAGGCATCCATATGTGAAATGAGCCAATGGGCAAAGACTCGTAAACACAAACCAGCTAAGAGTGCAGTGTCTGGGGATGAGGGGGGAGGAGGAAGTTGAAGGGAGTCAGTTCAGAGATAGCTTTATCAGGAAGGGTAATTACTCAGAATAGAAACCACATCCTGGCAATTAATTGTATGCTCTATGGAAATTTTGGAGGTGTTTCATTTGAATTCTGTAAAAAAAAATGGTTACTTCATCTACTAGGACTCATTAAAGTCTAAAAACCCACAGATAAATTAGAGGATGAAAATGAAAATAGGGATTTGGCATTATGCAACTGTGGAGCTCCTGCAGCCGGCACCTGGAGGTGCCGCAGCTGAGCTCGACACAGCGGTGCCCCACAAAAGACTGCGGAAGTCGCTCAACACACAGCAAAATGGCAGAGCCACGGACCCTTTGGGGTCCCTCTCCTCTCATTTCCCTCCTTCCTGGGCGTGTGTTTTGCTGCTGTCTTCTGGGTCATAAAGCAGTATCAGAGGACGGGTTGTTTCATTTCTCAGTTTCACAAAGAGATGAAGAGATGGCTGAGGTCCACATGGCTGTAGGTGGCAGAGCTGGGACAGGCAGTGCGGTTGTACTGACTCCCTACACCGTGACCGTCTCAGAAGCACACAGTGAAGGCAGAAAGTGCACCTACCCGCTCAACTATTTTTTTTTGTTTTACATAAACACTCTTGTGACGCTTCTCCAATGAAGACATTGAACACTTCCAGCGCTCCATGAAGTTTTTGCATCTGGCTCCTTTCACCTAGCAGATCTGAGGACCGGGGACATAGCTCAGCGGCACCAGCACTTGCCTGGCAAGTGCAAGGTCCTGAGTTCAATTCCCGGTACAAAAAAACCAAAACCACAACACACTTCACTAACTGCTGACGTTTGTGTTTACTTGTATTGCTGGGCATTTTTATCTTCTTGGGTCTGTCCTTTTAGGTGGGCTATGAGGCTCACTCTATCCCCGGGTATCCGGCAGTGAGGATAGGGGAGAGCCCTCCACACCTGTGTGCAGGTGGCCGCATCACAGCTGTCCTGCAGCTCTGCTCTACACCTGTGAGAGTGTAGATCTTATATAAGCTATTCACGCTTTCTGGGCTTCAGATTCCTCACCGGGAAAATGAAGAAGTTAGGTGAAGGTTTTGTGGTTCCAAAGAGGAAAAGAGAATTTAGTACTCACTTATTTCACACTGTTCTCCTTCTAGCCCTGGGGGGCAAATGCATTTTCCAGGGTAGAAACAGGTCCCTCCATTAAAGCACACGGTTGAGCAGTTTGCTGTTAAAAACAGGGTGTTGCATTAGACAGTAGGTTGAGCCTAACTTAAAAACTTTTCTTATGGTGAATGATGCTTCTCAGGCATTTGAACTTTCCCTTTTCTGAATAAAGCCACTGCACAAATATACAACTTGTAACCAGTCGATTCAGATATTCAAAATAACGTTCAAAATCAAATGACAATGACTTGATTTCAGAATACAGTAGGGTACAAGAGGGAATCCCTGAACGCTACCTCCCTCCCACTCCAAGGAGTTTAATATCTTAATTTTAAAAAGGCACAGTGTGTTTAAAAAGTTCTTTTACATTTTTAAATAAAATCTATGTCCTTAGAGAACAATGCTATAAAGCCAAGAAAATGTTTTTTAAAAAATATCTTATTGGAGATAAAGAAAGAGTTAAAAAGGAGAAAATTTGGGATGGGGTGTAGCCCACTGACAGAGTGCTTGCCTAGCATGTTTGAGATCTTGGGTTTGATCTCCAATACTGAAAAAAAGTACACATATCAAAAAAAAAAATCTTTTAAAACAGATCATAGGAAAATAAGCCATAGATATTGGGATTCAACCAAAGAAAAAACAGCTGTCTTTCAGAATATGAACAGAGATTTATTTTACCTGGTAGGCTATTTATTTATTTATTTGTCTTTTTTGAGACAGGGTCTTTCTATGCAGTTCAGGCGGATCTTGAGTTTACTTTGTAGCCCAGGCTGGTCTCAAACTCACAATGATCCTCCTGCTTCTGCCTCCCAAGAGCTGGGATTACAGGTGTGTGCTACCAAGCCCAGTTTAGGATTTTTAAAAATATATTTTTATGACATTTAGAGAAAGGAGTGATTGTATTCAGAAAAAATACAGACTATAAACCCTTGTGAGATCCCACAGGCAGGGATTTGGCAGAACCTGAGCTGTAGGCGTAAGGTTAGATATATGATAGTGGGAGTGCAATTAACGATACTATCTAGGTACTAATAGTCACACTGTGACTCACCCTAAGTCAGAGATGCTGAACCTTTCAGAGATGAGCGCCCAAACTGCAACCCCAAGCCCACTCATTTGTCACCAAGCGCCAACACTGCAATGAAACCCCAATACTGAGGGCTTAGTCTAGAAAAAACAACTCACACATTAACATCTTTTGTCTTAAAAGAAAAACAGAGAACACGTGTGCCATAGATTTGCCCCCTCTGTCCTAGGCCCTCTCTCTGTAGCAGTTTCTGGAATTTCATAGCCTGATGGCACCTTAAACAGGGAGAACGGAGGAATACAAGTACAGTAGACAAGCCAGCTGTTTCTGTAAAAAAGCAATTACAAGTGGGGCTTGGATTTTTAGCAATTTCAGATACCTTATCTGTGTATTATTATCCCACATAAAATGTGCCAACGTTGGCTATAGATGAAACAAAGCTAAAGTAAGCTTCCAGTAGGAAAATCAGCAAGGAAAGCTACAAGTTATGTGCTTGCTTTTTTTTTTTTTTTGCAGAAAAGAAGTCCAACCAAAATGTTCTATGAATATTAGGCTTTTAAATGATAAAGTCAGCGTTTAAAATCACAAGCGTGTCACACTTCAGGCAGTGCTCTGTTCATTTTGGTAAAACCAAGTGTCCTGGTGTAGGGGGAGCAGTAGCCTTTTGGTGCAGGTTTCAGGGTTCGGGATTCTGGAGAGCCAGCTCTTTGGGCTTCCTCTGTGCTGCTTCCCGCTGGTATCGCTCAGGCTGGACAACGGCTTTGTATGTCCTATTTCCTTCCTTGTCCTAGTTCTCCCAAGGGTAAGAGGAGACAGGAAATACACTGGGATTCAAGTCCTCTTGGCCCATGTCCCTGTGGACCCTGCCCCCTACTGATAAGCAAAATACTATAAGCCTGGTAGTTTAACTAAAAGTAATACAATTTGATAAATCTGATGATGTAATTTGGCCACATTCTCAGGACTTGTATCAGAGTCTACCATCCTGACCAAGCCTATGCACATTTCTGCAATGGCGTGGATATGGGTTGAGTGCATTCCCTGGGGTCAGATGCTGTAAGCTTAGGCCCCATTGTGGCTGTACAGAGCACTGATGAGACTTTCCACAAGTGGGACCTATTGAAAGGCATTCCATTAGGATGGAGCCACTGAGCTCAGGAAGGAGTAATGTAGCTCTATGGGATCTCAGTTAGTTCGCATGAGAGCAAGGTTTTATCAAACGAGCAAGCCCAGTCCTTGAATCTTTCTGCTTCTTGTCTTGCCAGGCAAATTCTCCCTCTTCCAGGTTCTCCTACCATGTTGCCATACACCATATTGTGATGTATCCACAAGGTCCTCACCAGAACCAAGCAAATGCTGGTTTTAGGCTCTTGAATCTCCACATGGATGAGTTTAACTAACCCTTCCTTATAAAGTACTCACTCTCAGGTACTTTATTATAACAACACAAAAAGATTAATAGGATTTCTATTGTGCAATGAGTCAGCAATACTAACTAACTTTCACTGGGGCTGAGCAGATATTGGCTAATGCTTAACTTCTCATTGCCTAAAGTTTAAGGCAGATGTCTCTGGGGCCAATGAAGATTATTCTTTAATATTTGTTATAGCATATTGTGCTAAGGCCTAGTTCTGTACTTGTAATAAAATATTTCAGAAGTTCTATCCTCTCTCCTCAATAAAAGTGTGTTTTTGTTGAGGTAGTAAAAAATATTTTTTAATGTTCTCAAATGTCTAATGGGACCAAATAGAACTTCAATACACTTTCCAAAACAATGAAATAAAAATTGCTGGAGTCTAACAAGTAGGAAAAGTCTTTCATCTGAATGATACAAAATTATAATATATAAAAATACTAGAATATAGATAAATATATTCATTCGTTAATGATCATGAACTTTGTGACACCATAGCATTAGTAAAACCTTGCAATGATATTCCATTGTGTAAACCACACCAGTAGTGACCACATTTACATAAACAGGACTCACTCATGGTTTACTTAAATCTACAAATATGAATTATTCATCCAAATTTCTCAAGGATTTTATTTTTTGCCTAGCAGATTTAACTTAATCTGAGTTTAATTTTGCTTCAAGAAATATCCAATTTTGAAACAGCAGAAATGCCACATGCTAAACTTAGACAATAGAAGATTCACAATAAACAACTTTATTCATTGTTAATTATTGTCAGTATCATTAGGACTTAAGCTCTATGAATGCACATTTTAAAAATTTCAAAATCGTTTTTGTCTCCCTAGTATAAGAAACTGAAAAAGGAAATAAGATCCAAAATCTACAATAGATATTGTGAAAGGGAAAGAAACTGCTCAAAAGGGAAGAATAATTGGGATGGGTGAAAAGAAAAGAAGGAAAGGAAAAGAATATATATATATATCTGTGTGTGTGTGTGTGTGTATACATACACATATATATACACACACACACACAAAGGATAGTTAAGATAGTTATACCACTGATTTCTTTTAGTTCATTAAAAAATGGTTTGTGCTTCTATTGTTTGATCAAGTTTGTATGCCTGTATCTGGTAATCTGAGCAACTACTTTGAAGACAACAATATGCAATATATTAACTATTGTTAATATCCTTTTATCTTGTTTTGAAACTCTGTATCGTTGTCCTTTTCTCTTTAAAAAAATAAAAATTTTAATCCAATGCTATAGTTTTAACAGACCATTTTTTAAAAGGATAGAAAGGCTTTTGAATGTGGTCTCAGGTAGGCTAGGAGTAGCAAAAGGCAGGTCCGTGGATTAACTGCAAATTTAGAGAAGGTAAAATAACATGACCAAGGACAGACCTAATTATCTGCCGAAGTCCAGAGTCACTGGTGGAGGACATGGAGCCTGAATTTTGTAGCCTGGGTGGGGGCTGGGGATATAGCTCAGTGGCATAAGCACTTGCCTAGCAAGTGCAAGGTCCTAAGCTCAATTCCTGGTACTGAAAAAAAAATAAAGATTTTAAAAATAAAGATTTTATGTAGCCTGGGTGGCAACGTGATACAGAGGGAGTGAATTTGGGTCAAACTCTGTACATCTCGTCACGATTCTCTGGGAATGAAATGCATAGTACTTTTCATATGTGAAAAGACTGTTGAAAACAAAATCAAGCAATTCTATGAAATTACTCTTAAGTGTCATAAAATAGCAGACAAACATAAATTATTATTCTGACTGATACTGAGAGTTCTTTCCTTTAGATTTGTTTTTTTTTAAGTCTGAATTGCAAACTTATATGGTGCTAACTGAATGATCACTAAAGAGATAATTCACCAAAATATAGTCATCACTTTATTTCAGAGTATACGCTTATTAATAAAAATACTCTATTCATACAATTAGCACTGTAGAGGCAGGGTTAACTTCGTTAAACTCATATTCTGCAGGATATTTTTAAACATTTTAAAAATATTTTTAAATGTTAAATGACAAAGTAGATAGTTACCTTGTAAGGGATATGACTCATTCAGTGGTGTTGTAGGGTCAGTAGCGTTTTAGATTTAAATCCACTCTTCTTCAGATAAAATCTGGCTATGTTGCTTCATGTTGAGGAGGCATCTGACCTCTCAGGGAAGTTATTTGTGAGCAGAACACTCAAATGAGTAAACTTCTAGATCAGGCAACTGGGAACAGGTTGTTTAAAGCCTTAGAAGTTCAATCACCAGACTGGCTTAGGGCCCCAAAATTTCCGTGTCTCACAGAGAGCTATGCGTTCCCCAAAATCCATGCTCTCCCCCTATAACACGAGTTGTCACTAGGAGGTGCCTGTTCATCGGGGTCAGTAATTTTTCCACATGCATCCAGGTGGGGCCATTAGGCTAATTTCTCGCCATAGAATAGGTGTGGACATTTTGCGGGTCACTTTTGGGGGCCAAGGATTCTTTTTAAAGAAGTGTCCAACTCAATCGCTCTCTGCTTATTGACCAGACCTAGATAGCTCGAGGCAGGGCCCAGAAGGATGCTGCCTGGGTTACTTCAAAGAAAATAACCGCACCACACACTGAATTCATATTCCTGCACCAGAGCGTTGTGTGAGCGAAAATGAACTCCTGCTGGGTTAAGCGACACTCAGATTGGAGTTCAGTTACCGCAGCAGTCACCTCCTACACAGTATGACTTGTGACGTGCTCTCTACTTTAACGAAACATTTTAAAAGAAGTCTGCTCGTAAAAAGAAACTGCTACCTTTATCACAATTGACTCCATAGAATCCAGGTGGGCAAATGCAGAAACCAGGAGTGACACAAAGTCCACCATTCATACATCGTGGCGTGCACAGAGCTTAAACGAGAGAGAACCCTGATTAAGACCAAGCAGAACTTCGGACCTCGGCCATTTCGAAACATCAGTAATATGTCAATTTCATGTTTTATAGTTGACTTTAAAATGCTCACTCTTCACAAGGCCGCTATATTTAAAAAGTTGTTTTTGTGGTATTAATCACACTATTTTTCAAGTTCTCAGCCAATTGCTTAGAAAAGAATTTTGAATTTGTTCCACTTTGAATACCCGATTAAAATTTTCCCAGAATCATCTTGACTAAGACGTGTTCTTTCTAAAACTGTGAATATTTTTGCTCTGCCCTATTTCCTCAGTCTTCCGCTTCCAAGGCAAACGCAAAGAAGAAAAACAGGAAAAATTCTTATTTCACAAACATGAAAAATAGTTTGCTTACTGTGGTCAAATAAACTTTTGGTATTTCTGCATCTTGTAATTAATAGTACTCTCTTATCTCTTTTTTCATCGTTCTATTTCAGAGTATATGCTTATTAATAAAAATGCTCTATTCATGTGATTAGCATTGTAGAAGCAGGTTTAACTTCATTGAACTCATATTCTGCAGAATATTTCTAAACGTGTTAAAAACATTTTTAAAATGTTAAATGACAAAATAGATAGTCACCTTGTAAGGGATACGAGTTATTCAGTGGTGTTGTAGGGTCAGTAGTACTTTAGATTTGAATCTACTCTTCTTGAGATAAAATCTGGCTATGTTGCTTCATGTTAAGGAGCATACAATTTTCTTTATAGCAATGTCCCCTAAAATGGATGTATTTACTACCTACCTACATGTTTTTCATCCTTTTACTCTGCTAGTAACTTCAAAATTCAAATGTGGACTAACTTGCAAATCAAGCTACTACCAGCTGAAATAATTTCAAATCAATGGTGACTGTCTTTAAAAAGTCATCTTCAGTGGGAGAAGAAAAATGTGAAAACTTCCACGAGGTTATGCCAAAGTGTCACGTAAACAACAGTGTATGTGTGTGTGTGTGTGTGTGTGTACAGTGTGTGTGTACAGTGTATGTGTAGTGTGTGTATAGTGTGTGTTTGTACAGTGTATGTATACAGTGTGTATTTGTACAGTGTGTGTACAGTGTGTGTTTGTACAGTGTATGTGTACACTGTGTATGTGTAGTGTGTGTGTATAGCATGTGTGTGCAGTGTGTGTTTGTACAGTGTGTGTGTACAGTGTATGTGTACAGTGTGTGTACAGTGTGTTTGTACAATGTATAGTGTGTGTGTGCAGTGTGTGTGTGGTGTGTGTACAGTGTGTGTGTGGTGTGTGTGTGTGTAGCATGTGTGTATAGTGTGTGTGTGTACAGTGTGTGTGTACAGTGCAGTGTGTGTGTAGTTTGTGTGTACTGTATGTGTGTAGTGTGTATGTATAGTGTGTGTAGTGTGTGTGTATCACTGTGTGTGTAGTGTGTGTAGTGTGTGTGTATAGTGTGTGTACAGTGTGTGTGTGTACAGTGTGTGTGTACAGTGTATGTGTAGTGTGTGTATAGTGTGTTTGTACAGTGTATGTATACAGTGTATATTTGTACAGTGTGTGTGTACAGTGTGTGTGTACAGTGTATGTGTAGTGTGTATGTGTAGTGTGTGTGTATAGCATGTGTGTGGTGTGTGTTTGTACAGTGTGTGTGTACAGTGTATGTGTACAGTGTGTGTACAGTGTGTTTGTACAATGTATAGTGTGTGTGTACAGTGTGTGTGGTGTGTGTGTACAGTGTGTGTGTGGTGTGTGTGTACAGTGTGTGTAGTGTGTGTATCACTGTGTATGTGTAGTGTGTGTAGTGTGTGTGTATAGTGTGTGTACAGTGTGTGTGTGTAGTGTGTGTGTACAGTGTGTGTGCGTGTATATACAGTGTATGTGTACAGTGTGTATGTGTGTGTGTGTGTGGTGACCACGGAGCACGCTGACACTATGCCAAAGTTCCCTGCTCTTGTCACCACATACTGGATTTAAGGGAAAACCACTCCTAGGAAAAAAAAATTCCCAATTGCTCTTCTGTGGCTTTTTAAGGTTTCACCAGCCTTCATAATGTGACCGGAAAGATAATTCCAGGGAACGTGTTAAGGACCCCCAGGGCCTCCTGGGTGACATCACGTGTACTAGGAAGCAAGCAAGGGGCCCCGGCGCTTGCCCCTCTCCTTACCTTTCTCACAGTGAGGCCCGTAGAAGCCATCTGGACACTCGCAGACTCTTCTTTCATTGCAGAAGCCTCCGTTTCGGCAGCCTCCTGGACACTCAGCTACACCAAAGTAAAACAAAGCTTATCTGCAGCTCCTGAAGGTCACACTGGGTGAATTACAGCCATTGGGAGATGTCAGTGGTCATTTTATCCCAGCGAACCAATTATTTTACCTGATTGTGTACCCTCATCCTCCTACCTCAGTCTCTTGACCCTGCTTAGACCTCCACAACCTTCAATAAGACTTTTGTCTCTTACAATCTTGCTTCCCACAGGAAGGGCTTACAGAAGAAGATACAGCAAATTTTCTTTTGCCCTCGTCCCTACCTGTCAATATACTGCACTGCCTTAAACCCATGCTGTGGAAGAACAAATGGCATTGTCCCCGACCTTCGCCTTTAGCGAGTGGGTGATGTTTGGCATCTTGAGAGCCCTGACAGGCGCCAGAGCTTCAGTTCCATGCGGGAAAAGCTTGCGCAGGGTAGGAAATCGCCAGGCCTTCGTGCTTAGGGCATGGCAGTGAGGTACTGGGTGGGCCTTGACTTGGCAGGGATCACTGTTGTGATAGTGGCATCCTGCCCTCTGTGGGTGTGGGCAGCACCAGGCTTTGGACAGGGCTACAGTGTGCTGCCTTTGACGAGGAGAAAGTAACGACTGGCCCTTGCCATGAAGCAACTAGAACAAGAAAAGAAGGGAAACTCGTAACAATAGATGAGACACCTCAGAGGGGTCCCGGATACTGTGTAAGAAGTGGGATCAATGGAGGGTGTTTTGAAGCGCTATTAGAGTCCCTACAATTGTAAATAGTGCCAAAGCCATAGAAAGTCAGTCTTAGTGTTCTAACTGGACCCTAGGTATACTGTTTCCTGCTCCTACTAAGATAACTATCAAAATTGATCAGATCCAGATCATGCCTAGAAGCCTTATTGACCTCTTGAGTCACTGTCAATGCTTACCTTGCTGACATGTTTTGAAGAAGATAGCATTTTGCGGTGTCTGCAGGATGGTGTTGCCCTCAGAATTCATTACAATGACATTCACTTCAAATGCTGCCACCCCATCTTGCTTCCCAAGACATGGGAAGCCAACTTGAACGACTAAAAGACAAAGAGAGTAAGAGGGACTGAGAGGCTACTTTTGCTAAAAAGCATGACTCTTCACTTGGACCTGCACTGCTCGACGGGCAGCTAAAAGCAGGATAAAAGCCTGGCATCTCTTCCTTCATTCTGCATTTGTCTGCTTCTCTCAGACTCCTGCTCAGTTCTGCACGTGGACATGTTCATTATTGAGGAAGGCTCTGTCTACAAACTTGTAATATAGGATTGATTAATCCTAACTTTACTTACTTTCTTCTCTTCCTTCAAGACTAAAAATACCAAAAGTAACAAAGATACTCGTAAGCTCCAGGGAGCCTGAGTCTTGAAGGCAGTCCATCTAAGCAGGGGAGATTATCCTGTGACTACCCCGTAAGACTGCCCCTGAAGCAAGGTCAATCATTTCATGCTGGGAGCTGAATGGCCCTGCCTCCTCAAGTGACGGGTAACGTCCCCCGCAGTATCAGATCTGATATAACACTAAACTGCACCACAGTCTGAGCAAGACTGCCTGACTGTGCACCACACCCACGCTTTCACTCCTTCCCTGTGTGATGCTGGGGCCCACGTCGGGATCCTTAGGAAGACGGGGCTTGGGATGCTAGTCCCCTGCTTCCCAGTGTGGCCGCAGTCGAGCAACAAATTCCTCTCCTGCTTCATCCTCGCTCACGTCTCTCGGACCCGGACTTGTGAGGCAGCGGATAGCAGAACCTGGCCTGTTGGAGCCTGTCCTCCCCCAGGGAGGCCTTTGCACTAGGACACCGGAACAAGAGGAAGTAGGAGGAAACAGTTTAGCCTGTTGATTATGATTTTACAGAAATCTTGGGAAGAGAAACAAAGAACAAAGCGTAATTGCCCACACATGGGTGACTTTCTGTATCTCCACTGGAGTTGTCACTACACTGTGATCATCTGCATATTCTGCACAGAACTTGTGTGCCATGCTAGACACAGAAGCATGAACAATCTTTATGAATCTGCCTTACGCTAACAGTGCTTTTTGATAGTCTGGTTTGCATTATCTTGTAGTCAACAAAAGAGCTCTACAAGTTAAGGCTGCAAAACCACCCACAAATTTATTTATTAGTGAGGGGAAGGAGTTTTGTGGGCACCTTCACTATCCCAAAAGAGCAAGAAACCAATATTTCATAATCCATTAAAGAAGCCCTCTGAGAAATACTCCTCTTTGTTTGAAAGTAACAAAATATTATCATCTTTGAAAAAATTTTACAGCTCAAACTAGACTCCACTTGTTGGATTGAGTCAACACAGTTAATATTGTCTGAGGCTATTTTTTAACATGCGGTGTTGGTGTGATGAAACAGTCTACAGACAGGCTTATACATAATGGTTGAAGGTCCTATAAGAAGTTACTTCCTTCTTGAGTCTGTTCATCTCGTGGCAGGTACAGGTGTTGGGCTTCCAAGCAGGGAGCAGGAACCAACAGCACTGTCATACAAACAGGATAAAGAAACAACTGTGCACTGCCCACCGGTCGCTGAGTGAAATGGGGTGAATCAGATGTCACTCTTGGCTGAGAGACTGATTATGTGAATTTCCAAGTTCTGCTAGATTATTGTAACACCCATAGAGGAAGACTGACCTAGCTAATCCATTAGACTCTAATTCCGCCTTATACATAAGAAGAAACACTGCCAGTGGATACATATGTGAAAGTTTGCTTCGTTTTGTTTCTGTGTGACAGGTATGGTTACTGCCAAGACAAATCCTTTCTCTTCAGCATTCAAAGATCTGCCCTTTCTCCTAGGTTTGTAAGAGAAATGAGCTGGAAAGTGGGCTGTTCTTTCTCCGCCAGTACCCAAGCTTGTCATGCAATCTTCTTAACGTGCTTGGCAACCAATAATCTCTCTGAAATCTTTGGGATTGTCGGTGCCCATCACTGTCCCACTCCCCAGATGACATGTATCCTTGTGTCCTGAATCTTGAGGTTTGAGCACTACAAATAATTGATTACATGATGAACAAAAAAACAGAAATATTAAAGCAGAAAGAGAGAGAAAGCCAAAATTTTCTCTAAATTTCCAACTAGTCTCCACTGAAACCTTGGTTTAATGAAAACGTATAGTACAAAAATACCAATATATAAAACAAAATAAAACCCATTTATAGAGATTTCTATTTCAGAAAGAAATGATGAGTTAATGAATAGCTTTTAATGATTTTGTTATTTCAACGTATTTATCCTTCATTTGGTTAAGAGGTTTCACACCTTCCTATGAATCTTCCCAATGGATATCAGCCAGTAACTGTCCTGAGGAGTAAGAAGTCAAAAAAATGTAGAAGAATCTGAAAGGACATGAGAGTAGAACCTGTAGAATCTTCCTCAAAACATGCCATCCTTCAATCATTACTTTCTATCAGAGTTTTTTGGGGGGATCTTATTCAGACTCCATTTTGAAGCTTATTTGAGTCTTAAAAACACAAACAAACTTGAGTTTTATTTCAGTTTCCAGAACCTTGGTACAGAAGAGAGGATGTCTGTAAATAAACATTTCATTTCTGCTTGTTGGTACTGTCAAATTTCAAAATACATCTTCGATGTTAAATATCAAAGAAGTTTTTTAAATGTCTTATTAGGCATATGGTAAATTCACTCAGGAATAATTATAGCTTGAGATATGCTGCAAGCCCATGATTTACCAAACTGGTTAAATTGCACCTGTGAGGGCTGGGGATATAGCTCAGTGGAATAAGTGCCTGCCTAGCAAGCACAGGGTCCTGAGTTCGATCCCCAGTACCGCCAAAAACAAAAAAACAAAAAACAAAAAAACCAAAATAAATTGCACCTGTGTGTTCACATACTCCAGTTGTGTGTGCACAGGGTGTCAGGAGGTGTGGGGCGCTCATGGGAAAGTGTGTGGTTTGTTAACAGGGTTTCTAAATCAACGAAAGGCAGAACACTCAAAGTACCCTTTCCCTCTGGTGATGAGAGGAAAACAATCCCAACCGAACAAAATTAAACTCTGCACGGGGCCAGGGAAGAAAAGTAACAGTACAGAATCCAACAGAAAGTTCAATGAAGAAAACACATCTTAAGTGGCTTTCAAGCCAGGCACAGTGGCTCACATCTGTCATCCAAGCACTCTAGAAGGCTGAAGCAGAAGGATCACAAGTTCGAGTACAGCCTGGGAAATCTATCAAAGTAGCAAGATCCAGTCTCAAAAATTAAAAATAAATAAAAGGGGTTGCAAATGTAGCTCAGTGGGAAGGCCCCTGATATTAATCCTCAGTAGGGAGAAAAAATGACTTTTGTTATGGTTTTCAAGGTTAATCTTTCCTTTTAAACGACTACAGACTTTTGAGACAAAATAAAGAGTTTATCCACTCAAGGAATACTTATTAAATATATGTCAGTCATTGTTTTAAGCACTAAAGATACACGTCAAATAAGACAGATATCTTAAAATCCCTATCTTTGAGGAACTTAGGTTTAGAAATTTATTCTGAAGATATTTTGTGATAAAAAAATCTCAGTCATTGAAAACTTTAAAAAATAAGGTAGACACTGACACATGTTTAAAGCCACAGACTTAAACTAGAATTGAAAGTAATTACAGTACACTCTGGTCTCTAACCACTGGATCCACGGGTTATTCTGTCTCGCTGTCTCTAATTTGCCTAATTTTAAAGTCTACTATGTGTACATAAATGTCACCTGGGAATATTTTCTATTGCTTAACACAAAGATCAAGTAGATTTGGACCTGCTATGACTCACTGATTTTTCATGCTTCAAACTCATTGGGCTCTTGGTCAGAGGACTAACAGTGATGCTACCAAAGGGTTTTTAGAAAATTTGCATACAAAGTTGTTTATTTGAAAGTTTTACAATGTGTAATGTTAAGTCATCAAAAATATTTTTCATTCAATGCCAGGCATAATCTTAGTACTTAAGGGGCCGAGCCAGGAAGATTGCAGGCCAGCCTGAACTACATAGAGAGTTCCAGGGAGCCTGTACTGCACAGTGAGATTGTTTCAAGACAGAAAGAAAGAAAGAAAGAAAGAAAGAAAGAAAGAAAGAAAGAAAGAAGGGGAGAGGGAGGGAGGGAGGGAGGGAGGAAGGAAGGAAGGAAGGAAGGAAGGAAAAAAAGGAAGGAAGGAAGAGAAAAAGAAAAAAAGGTTTTGCATTTGAAAACCCTTATTGAAGAATTTACATATACATTATAATTATGTCAAATTGCACAAACTGCAAAAGTGTAAAATAGTCTTTTACATTTTTGAATAGGAAAATTGCAAGCAATTTTGGCAGATAACTGAAGATGTAGTGCCTTAATCTTCTTAATAAACCAGTGGAAATGTTATGACTAAGAATTATTTTAATAGTCTAAAATTCCACCCACTTACTGTTAATGTAAACTGTTTTCCTCCTTTCTTCATCTTATTGGTTTTTATGCTACTGAGCTACATCCTCAACTCTTCTTATTTTTAATTTTGAGACAGATTCTCACTACATTGCTAAATTGTCCAGGTTGGGCTCAAATGTGCCATTCCCCTGTCTCGGCCTCCTAGTGTGCCGAGATTACGTGCATGTGCCACCACGCTCATCTCTTTTTTCATTTGTTAAAGCTCCCCTACATTCCAGATTTAAAATTTTGCTTTTCTTGAGCTAGACATGGTGGCGCATGTGTATAATTTCAGCATTCTGGTAAGCTGAGGCAGGACAGTACGTTTGATCCCACCCTGGGCAACTTAGCGAAAACTTGTCTCAAAATAAAAAATGAAAGAAGGACTGAGGACTCAGTAGCTCAGTGTAAAGGTGCTGGGCTCAATCCCCGGTAACACACACACACACACACACACATACACACACACACACACGCACACACACGCACACCAAAATAATCCAACAATTTTGCTTATTTATAGGAAATAATCACAAACCATCACATGAGACTTGAAGACATTAAAAATCATGAACATCCACAGAGAAAAGTTTTACCTGCTCATATTTACCTCTTTTGTAACAGGAACCGTGTAAGCATAGTTATGATCTCAACAGTAATACATAATAATTTGAAAAGAACAAGGCAATAAAGTTCAGAAATTAGGACGTACCTGGCTTATGAGCTTCAGTGCAGAAAATAGTGAGCTATAAAAATTACAGTAATTAAAATTGCCCATCTTTCATTTTTAAAACATGAAATAGAAATTCTTTACTCCTGTGAAGACTGCTTCTCTTCCCTTTTGTGTACATAAATTTTCTTCATAAGATTAGGTAATAAAAATATAAGTATCACTGGGCATGGTGGCACACACCTGTAATCCCAGCACTCAGGAGGCTGAGGCAGGAGGATCATTGTGAGTTCAATACCAGCCTGGGCCACAAAGTGAGCTCAAGACCAGCATGAACAGCATAGCAAGACCCTGTCTCAAAAAGGCCAAAAAAATTAAAAAAAAATTATAAGTATCTTTGAAAAGATTTCAAATAATTTTGCTTTAACATAAAACAAAATCTGCTTTTATTTAGTCTCCTCCCCATTTACTGCCTTTTCTGAACACTGCGCCAGCCTCGGCTGCATTTCTGTGTCCCAGCTGTGCCTGGACTGTGTCCCTGGCTGCCCGAAGTTCACTTGTTCCTCTTTTCTGTCCAGTGTCCCCTCACTCCCACTTCAAGGCCAAAGTTAAACAGCATTCCTTCTCTGTACCCTTCCTGAACTCCAGCCTAAGTCATTTCACTCAAGTATTCTACCACCAACTATGATGTCACGGCAGTATGCGGATGTCATGATGGCCTACATCTTTGCTAACGATGAGATGCTATAGGCAAAATGGCCATATCTTATTTTTGTGTTTTAAATAATCTCAGCACCTACCATATTCTTTGCCAGGAACCAGGCACCAGGGGACATGTCTGTCATGGAGACACATGGGTATACTTTGTATTCTCAGATACACCCTTGTACAAACGCACACGCACACATACATAGAAACTAAAACTCACAATAAACAACGGCGGCTGCAGAGAACAAATATTAACAGTGCGTATCCAGAGAGATACACACACAAGGGAACAAGACATCTGAGGCAGAGAAAGCACAGACACAGCTCGCCTCTGCGGAACAACAGACGTGCAAATCTACGCTGTGCTTCTGAACAGGCACAGGAGTGCAGGGCCACTTCTACTACAGCTAAATGAAGTCAGGCTGGCGGTAAATTCTGACGAAGGCTAAGTCGGATACTCCAGACTGAAATGAATTAAAACAACTTAGGAAAACGACAGCAGATGAAACCACTCTCATGGCACTCGATCACACACTCTTGTGCAGCTGCCTGTGCATCAGCTAATTCTCACCAGAAGTAAAGGCAAACTTACGCTAATTGAGTGAATACCTCTTCTACTCCAAGATGGGTACAGTGGTCACACTGCCCAGCATCCGGTTACTGGAGCCACTGCCCTTACTACGAAGGCAGAGATTAGAGGGAAGAGAAGGGCTCAACCTCAACACACATGATGGTCAGAAACTGTCTAAGGCGAATGTTCAGCAGTGCCTCAGGCTGCCCTGACAGCCATTCACTCTCTCAGAAAACACTGGTTCTATATTCTGGGTTTCAGGTTCTGCTAAGAAGTGGGGCCACTAACATTATCACCTATTTAAAAATTTCTAGACACTGGATCCCTGAAAGCCTTCGTTGAGCCTTTGCGGCGCTGTGGGTTTCATGCTCTGACAGAGACGGCGTTCAAAGAGGCCAAGCCTTGGCTTTATGGAAACTGTTTTTTGTTATACAACTCAGTAATTTTACTGAACCACCCCGCAGTTTGTATTTCCTGTTTTTGTTCTTTTCAGATGCCAGCAGGCAGGCACTTCATAACTGTTAAAGATCAAGAGTTTCTTTTTTCATTCAGCGTTCAGGCATAGAGGAGTCTGGGATAAAAGAACAGCTCAGCAGCTTGGGGGTATCAAACAGCCCAGAAGAATAACGAATACTACCTGGATGCTTAAAAGCAAAGACACACTGATTTGGTTACTTTTTAATAATTCAAGGTCACTTCACTTCTCCTACTGCTGTGACTGAGCTAAGCAGACTAATGAACAACGCCTCGCCATGCCCTAACGTTCCTATAAACTTCCTGCACCCGCATGTTTGCTAACAAACTCAACATCTGTTTCCAAAACAGTGCCTGCGCGGGCACATGCAGGCAGGCATTTTGCCCCATTCCCAGGAAAAAACCTGTTCTTTCTTATCTCACCTTGCCCCAAGTGCCATCCACTTTCCCTCTAAACTATATTACTTTACAAAATCCTACAGCATCAGAACATGATGTTTTGTGTAAAGATGATCTACTCTGATATGCTCATACCATGCTGAACACTTTGTGTTACTAACCTAAGCGGGAGAACTTCTGGAAGATTTTTTTCACTAGGCACAAAAGTGGGATAAAGCTGGGAAGCTGTAGGATCTAAATAATTAATTAGTACTTCAAAGATGCCAGACTTATTGCCAGCCTAATAGCTGTAAATGTGGAACTAACTTAGTGCATTTTAATGAGATGCAGTGAACTTTTATTTCTTTAATCATCAAAAAAAGACAAAAGAAAAGTAAAAGATATAAATTGAAAATCAGGAGACATGTATTTATTTTTTTCTGGATACTTCTAAAACAAGAGCAAAACATATGCACAAACATGTATATTAAATTGTTTGACTACCAAGGAAAACCATGCAGCACAGCAAGAGATGGACTATTGGCCACTATCCCAAGAACCTGTGGAATGGTGTCTTATCTTTAGGATGTGTAAAGCCCAGCCATGTCATCTGCATGTTAGCAGGACATTCAAGTATCTGGATAAGATGCTCATGTCCTTGCGGCTACAAATGTCAAGCATGTAAATATTCAAAACTCAGACCTTCATTCCTTTACCCAGCACCTTTATCCCTTTCCATAGGCAGCAAATATCCAGAGAGGGCTGCTGGTCACCTCAGCACGGTGATGACTAAATATTTGCATTCCTCTTTGATTTGCATTCCATCGTGTCTGCTCTCACGATGGCACTGGTGTTAGGAACCTACTCATTCAGTCCTGCAAGTCTGGAATGCAGCACTGTAGATTCATTTCAAGTGTCAGATCACTGGAACCTGAAAATATTTTATAGATTTCAATTAGCTCCTAATGGGATTTTCATTTGACACCTGACAAAGTTATTCCAGTGTTCCTCTAGAAAAATAAGAGTAAAAATTTTTTAAACAGATGGTTTTGCTATCAATTATTTTAAAACACTAAAATCTACAACTATTATAATACTGAAGTGAATATTAAGCTGTAAGCAACCTCATGGAGAAGACCTTACTGTGCAGTAAGGGGCATACCATGAATTCACATAATTTTTACACTGGAAAAGCTGATGACCCAGAAACATAGCTTGGGTGACAGCCCTGCTTTATACTCTTGCCAAAAGAAATTTTTATAAAATACTAAAAGCATATGTAAGTTATCACTTCACTGTTCTCTGGAATAGGAATTTATTTCTACACATAAAAGCAATGAGAGAGAAATTGCAAAGTGAAAGACACGTTTGACAACATAGAATTTTATCTCACTTTCAAAACCTAAGACAGGCACATGATTTTTTTAAATGCAATATTTTACATATAGCAAACTTTGCAAGCCAATAAAAACACTATTATCACAATGTAAAAGTAAGCATGGCAAACATTTTATACTGTCAAATAGATTCAAGAAGTTTCTAAAAATTCAATAAGAACTTTAAAAACTCAAATTAACAGAACACTGTGAAAAATCCCTTTTCACCTTTTAAATCAGCAAAGTAGTTGCACAATGAATATCCCATTTACATGAGGTTACAGTAAGCCAGGCACTCTCACACTGCTAGCCCGCTTACAAGTGAGTACAAACTTTATAGAAAGTAATAGTGGTATTCTGGCAACTTGTTTAAGAGACTTTTAAATACAAGTTAATCATTCATAACCTCTTATGTAATAGTTCTACTTCCAAATTTAAAAAAAAACCTAATGAGATAAGCACCAGGCTTTAATAGACACATTAATCTAACAAGTAATTATTCTTAGTGGCTTCTCCTTGACAGGTGCAGTCACTAGCCTTGTGGAATCTATCAGTTTAAGAGGATGTTTACCGTGATAATGATAGTATGCAAACCCTAAAAACAATCTCACAAACAAACAATAAGTGAGTGTGTGAACAAATTAGGACAGATCCATGAAATAGTATAATAAGCATGTTAGTGCTTTATAAAGCCATTTACAAATAATTTTTGGAAAAAATGTGTTAAATGATACAAACAAACGCTTAGGATAAAATGTTAAAAGGAAAAAATTATGCTTCAAAGCCATATATTTAACATTACTATACTGACATAAAATATGTATTAATTCAAGAAGACTAGAAGGAAATATGTGAGCATGTTCATACAAAGATCTCAGTATCTTTCAAAAAATTAGAAATCCTGGACTCTAGTCTCTATTTCACTGCCCACTGCTAATATGTGACTTTAGGTGCATCAGTTAAATCTCGCAAGTTTTCTTTTCTTTCTTTTTTTTTTTTTTTGGTACCGGGAATCGAACTCAGGACCTTGCACTTGCCAGGCAGACACCCGTGCCACTGAGCTACGTCGCCGGGTCAGTTTTTGGTTTTTAATTTATAAAATGGTGCCGTATTTCTGGTCTCAAAGTACTGTACTCAACCTAGGTAATATATGAGTGGGAAAAGACAGTTAGCAGCAAGAATCACTATTATTTTCTTAGCGGAGAGAGACGATTAGGTTTGAAAGGTCGGGTCCTTTCCAAATCCCACATTTTTCTGTCTCTTCTTTCCTTCACGTTCCTACTCAGGCTACGCTATTCTGGGGGAGTTTTTCATCACTTACCCCACTGGCTGGCTCCCACTTCCTTCGGCTTTATTTTTTATTTTTTGGCAGTACTAGAGATTGCATCCAGGGCTTTGCCTACCAATCACTTTCTTGGACTCTTTGCCATGTTTATCTACACTATATGAATCCACACTTACTGACTAGATGTATCTCGCCAAATATTTTTATGTTTGGTTCTTTTGTAATCTCAAATCATTTATGAAGTGGGTATGGGGTGCGGCTATCCTGAGTTTTTAGAAAGTTATACAAAAAACCCCATTTCTTCACTCGCATCTTAATCCTTTGCCCGAAGAATAATAACTGAGTTCCCCTAAACGCAACAGACCTCTCTAGACAGTCTATAATCACTCTGAGGGGTGACCTTTGGATCTTAAATATTTTATTCGTCACCATTACATTTTTTTTTTTTTTTTTTTTGCGGTACTGGGGATCGAACTCAGGACCCTGCGCTTGCTAGGCAAGCGCTTATTCCACTGAGCTGTATCCCCAGCCCCATCACCATTACATTTTAAGTGGAAACTTTTCTCCAAGGCAGAAGACCACCCACCTGATGCCTTGTGAGGCACTGCTCCCAGCAGAGGGACGTTAACAGTTGGATCTGCCATAATGCCTTTATCCAAGGAGCGCAAGGTCAGGAATTCATAGAAGTATTCTGCCTGCAACAAAAGGCATTGACATTAGCACCATGGAAACCACAAGGAGTGAGCAGGCACTTTTCAACACAGCTTTGGGTAGAAGAGGGATAATTTTTCCCTATGGCAACTCTTCAGCTCCTGACATATAAGGCACCATATAGGCTTAACTCTCCATGTTTTGTAGCTACAGAATTATGTTCTCTCTTGGAGAAAAATTATTCCTTTGTAACAGTAAAATCATTTACCAAAACATGCACAAAGGTGATCTTTTAACTTAAACAATATTACTTAGTTGTCTGTTGAAAGGATTGTGAAAAAAACGTTCTTAGGGACATAAATGATGTCAAAACAATTATTTCTTTTTAGCTTTATAAAGACAATTGTTGACTACCCTTTAGAAAATCCATTTCAGCTTCTTGGATCATTTTTAATTCTTTTCAAATCTGAAAGGAGCCTTTCAATCCGGAATTTGTACAGCTGTAGTAAATATGGGATATGATAGAGCTGCATTATATAAGGGATGATGAACATAGCAACCTATTGGCAAAAGAAAACGTCAAAGGCTGAAATTTAATGATCCCGCTGGCAACATTTGTTTTTCCAGCCGCATTCCCTTTGAAAGGGCTATGTTTAAGGCCCCCATTTAATTGTAGAAAGAAAAGACTAACATGCAAAGAGCATCACATTAGTATGACAAATCTTAAAACTTCAGAGTGCAAACATTGTTATTTTTCCATTAAGTGGTCAGTTGAGGAGAAGATTCTTGTGACCATGGAAAGTAGTGATGTATAATCTCACGACAGAACTTTGGGTGCTTCACTGACTCTCAGCTCTTTTATTAAGAGTATTTGTTCTAGAAATAGTATGTTCTTGCTTAGGAATAAAAGATATAAGGAGACAAATGCTAATTTGAGGGTTGGGCAAGTCAAGTGGTTCTGTGTAGCTATCTGTAATGATAAGCAGAATTTAGATAGGTTAAAAAATTAATCACATAAACAGAACCTGAAGGAAGCTAAAAAAATAGAACTTTTCCAACATGTAAAACAAAATTTATTTTCCAACATAGAAGATGGCAGACATCTAAGCAACTTTCTGTTTTACAGCACAGCATCAAAAGTATCAGGCATTAGGGCAGAGGACACAGCTCAGCAGCACAGTGCCTGCCTGGCGAGTGTGAGGTCCTGAGTTCAATTCCCAGGCCCCCCAAAAGAAAGGTATTAGGCATTAAGGATGTCATAGGAAGACAACAATGTGAAGGTATAATCTTAGCTATTAGAGGGATACTGTCCACATTTTGTGTGAGTTGAAAAATATTTCCTGGTCTCACTAAGCCAAAAAAGATCACCTTTATTGACTGAATCCTCACTATACCTCCTTCTGAGCTATGGCAACAGTTCTAGAAGACCACTGTGACTGGTTCCCTAGTGAGAAACAGAGTCTCATGAACTGATCTTTTATTTTTTTATTTTTCTGGTACCAGGAATTGAACTCAGGACCTTGTGCTTACCAGGCAGGCATTTGTGCTGCTGAGCTCTATCCCTGGCCCCTGAACTGATTTTTTAAAATTCATCCACTAGAAGGTCTCTGAGAATAAAAGACCATTAAGACAAATGATTTCTACCCTATGAAAGAGCAGGCAGAGATCTGAAGCACATACTATATTTTGTATATGTGTGTGTGTACCAAGAATTGAACTCCCGACCTCACACTTGCCAGGCAGGCGCTGTGCCACTGAGCTATATCCCTGGCCCAAGGAGCAGAGATCTGAAAGACGTGTGATGAAAGGAATGTCGTCAGGAAAGGTAATTCAATTTGGAATGAATTCCTTTGAAAAAGAGCATGAATGGCATTTCTGTCTCCACAGGAAAGCCAATGGCGTATCAGGAGGAGATTGTTTTTCATGAATCCAGGTGTTTCAAAAGACTTCTACCAGCTGCCCTTCCCTCTATGCTTTATTAGATATCTACCACTTCATGTTTTGCTCTAAAACACATTACAGTTGGGACTATGAAAGCACTCAGTACTGGATGCCATTTTAATTAATTACATTTGTTTACTTATATTATAAAGTCTAATCATAACCAGCAACAAGAACAAGAACAAACACCGGCTTAGTTCCCACTGTGTGCCAACTCTGATTCTAAACATTTTTTAACAATTCATGCAATGAAGGTGAAGGACCAAGCAGACAGAGCACAAAAACCTTGAATACCACACAGTAAGTTACCATTTGCTACCCCAAACATATAACTGCAGGGTTTAAGTTGAAAAGTCATAGTATAAATTAAATCTATCTCTCTATGCATGATGTATTTAAAAGTTAATTTGTAAAAATTAGGATAAATTTAGTAAGAAACTGTATTTTTAATTTTATACACAATTTTCATTAATAAAAGTAAAAGAGCACAATGATTGGAATTGTACAGAATTTCAACTTTTCTGTCTGCAATGCTATAACTTTTATAATGAAACTAATATTTACTCGAAAACAGACATTACACAGAAATGATAACAACAAAAAATGATAATCCTGGTCCTCCCCCCAAAAAACCAGACCTTAATCATGTGCCCTGATTTTAGTTCTGTGTGGCTAATGACAATCCTTGACTCTATTTGCATAATTCGGGCTGCAGAAGAAATTTTCTCCTTGAACTCCTAATTATGCTCATGCAACAATTTCACTTAAATTTCTTATATATCTCCTTGAAAGCAAAAAACAACAACCCCTGTTAGAGTAGCTTCTGAATGCCTCTTTCAGAAAGTTTTAATAATGTTCAAAGACTATGGAGCTGAAAGAATTTCATTCAGAGCCCAGAAACTTAACTTTAAGAAAGCTTCAGATCTCTGTATGGTCTCATAAAGCAGTCTGGGAAGGCATGCACTCTATTAGATTGAGTATCAAAAAGTTTATACTCAGTTGGCGAGATTCCTGAACAAGCTGCTCCTAAGTTTAATGGATTTCTCTGGACAGATGATACTCTGACCATATCAACAGCAAATTTCACACTATAGACTTTAGTTCGCCCCTTTGATTTCTTTAAAAGACACTGCACATCACTCTATCTACTGTAACCCTCAAACTGTATTTGAGACTGTTCTAGACAAGAACTGATCAAAACACCTTACTAGCAAAAGGCAGTTCCTGGAGCCTGTTTTCATTAACCTTTTTAATGAAGATCATGGTGGTGCCCAAATCTCTAAAATATGTAATTTTCTTTATGCTTGGTGTATTCTGGTAAGGAAGGTTTTGTTCTTGTACTATTCTCATTTTTTCTTAAAAATCCTAACTTGAAAGCCACTTATAAACTGATCCATCTTTCGTCTGATCTTCACACTGATTTCTCTCAGAGTTTCACTTGCCATTGCAAAGAGATCTACCAAAATGACTACTATGACACAAGTATTTCTACAAATATATTGTCATTACCATAAAATAGAAAGTAAATGTAGGCTTCATTTAACTTTAAGGCTTAAGTTGAAAAGTCATGAAAATAGCTGATGAGATGAATGGTAGGTTCATGCGATATTCTAACTTCTAGACAGAGCACTGCACTTTTATTCATAATACAATAACTACTCCTAGACCTTATTCTCTCCATCAGAAACATTTATTTGGGGGCAAATAAAAGCTAAATTCTAACTTCTAGACAGAGCACTGCACTTTTATTCATAATACAATAACTGCTCCTAGACCTTATTCTCTCCATCAGAAACATTTATTTGGGGGCAAATAAAAGCTAAATTCTATGCCAAAGAGAACAGAGAAATATCTTTAAAGTTTGTGAACAAGTTTCACAAATTGCAGATTTATGCCTCAGATAAAACCAACTCAGAGCGTGACCCATACTAGAGATGTTATATCAGAGAGTCTGAAACCTCTGTAAGAAAAAGTACATTTTGTTTTATTCGATGACATTAGTGGAAACCCAGGTAAATGCAAGTGGGGTGCTTATTTGGGAAGTGCATGAAAAGACTGCTTTGTATTCAAGCAAAGAATGGGTCTATTCAGGAGAATAATTCACTTCTAAATTAAGTTGCTGAAAAATTTTGTTGGCCTGGATTGCCATGCAGTAAATTTTCTTTTCACTGAGAAGTATAAAAGACACCCAAATATTATCAAGAAAAGAGTGCTGCAGGCCATTCATCTTGCTTCCAATTGACTTGGCTGAAATTAGGGCTGTTCCTTCCAGAACAGATGAAGACATCATCTGAACAGCAAAATGGGACAACCCATGAGGCTTTTGCTCCGGCATTCTTTGTGGGTAGACATGGAGAAAGGGGGCAGAGAACTGCATTAACCACCAGAAGGAATGGAACAGTGGAGGGAATCCAGTATTTCTTTTCAAGCTTTGAAGTTCTGAGTTTATGGTGTATACTTAATCTGAGAGGCACAATAATTGCAGGAAACTCTGATCTAAGAATCAGTCTTTCATAGAACTGTGGCTCTCAAACCTCCCTTAGCTTCATGCATCATGATGCTGACCCAAGCTTCACTGGAGAATGCTGAAAGCAAAGACATCACCTTTGTTCCAAAGAACATTTCAGGCATTTGTAGATACAACACATGGCAGATGGTTTGAAAGTTTAAATGGTCTTTGTTTAGTGTTTATTATATCCCAGTCACTGTTTGCTTAATTCTCACACCAATCATCACAGCGTACAAGTAGACTCAGATTAACAGGGCCCTGGGTGTGAGAAGCAGCAAAGGGACATAAAACAGCTCTCACACTGTGTGTGAAGTATGAGAAATCTTCCACAATAAACAAGAAAAGAAACTAGTGCAATTTTGCAGCCCCAAACACAATGAATGAACACGCCCAATGCCTAAAATAACCTGACGCCTGAATGTCTAGACCCCAAATCGACAGCTCTCACGTTCTTCCTCAGCATCCTTGGTACCTCAAGACACAGTTTCATCTTTCAGACTCAAAGCTCATTCACTTTCGACTGCGCGACATTCTGCTGATTTCCATTCTACTTCGTGGTTTCCTGTATTTCCTCATTAACTCTCCTTCTTTCTGCTCCGAATCATAGAAGATCACTCCAATGTCACCCTCAGTGAGGTGCAGCCAGACCTATATTCCAGAGCTTTCATTCTGCGGACCTTCATGGGCTTCTCAGTCCTTGGTGCTTCTCTCTTTACATTTTACTATAAACCTTTGACAGTCTTACACATTATCCTTTGAGACGGTGCTGCTTGATATGGTGTAATGAGTGTAATAATACGGTATAATGAGTTTTCTAAAAGGGCCGTGTACTAAAGATGTGGTGCCGGGGTGGTGCTACCGTGAGTGATGGAACCTGTGGGAGATTGGGCTTTGTGGGAGATCCTCAGGTCTCAAAGGCGACTGTAGGACCCTAATGTCTCTTTCTGTCTCACTGTGTCTGTTTCCTGGCTCAACATCTGAGCAGTCAACCCGACACACGTTCCTGCCATGATGTGCTGTGCTCTCCAGAGACCCAGTCCAAACAGTGAGCCAAAAACCCCTTTAGTCTTATAAGTTAGTTGCCTCAGGTATTCCACTGTAGTAAAGTGAAGCTGCCTATTATAATGCTCAACATAAACTGTGTACATGCTTCTTCCGAAGGGCTGACTCTCCTTACTCTCTGCTTATTTCCTGAAGCCTAGTGTGTTATCTCCCAAGGCCAGCTGATTTTGTATCTGTCAACAGTATTATCATTTTTCTAACAAAAGTACTGAACTTCAGAGTCATTGTCTCTTGCTTGTATCTTATTTCTTCATAGCCAGTTACCAATAGTTTACCTTTTCTCCTTTTATGGTATCTTTTGATTCTGTCTCTACTTTTCATCCCCACTGCCCCAACCCTATCCCAATCTTTATTGTTTACCCTGGTGTTACTGTAATGTTCTTTAAAATATCCTTCTGGCCTTTGTTTTCAAAATACCTCCCATAAAGGATACAGATCAAACTCTTGAGGGTGGCCTATGAAGGGTGGAGAAGGGATGGGAATGGGGGGGTGGGAGGGGAGGAGCTTCATCTTTTTATATAAATATCCATTTCTCTGCAAGTAAATATATGAAGAGACTCACTAATTCTGCATTGTGGTATATGGATATCTTGTTGTATCTTTTTGTACTTTGCTGTATTTTTAAAATTTCACAAAATTAAAAGAATAGGGTGATAAAATTCTGTATCTGTAGAAGTCACATTATAAGGAATTAATTCCCAATCAAATACTCAACTTTTTATAGAAATTATTTCTAAAAATTCTATCAACAATGCATGGATGGACTTTATGTATAATATGAAATTATCTATTTTATTAAAATTAAAAATGACAAAAATATAAAATACCTGCCATAAATATAAACCAATAAATTTAATTAAAACATCACTTTTTCCTAGTTGTAATCCTTTCCAATATCCTCTTATCACTCAGATAAGGGCTTCAGCTTGATAGATGACTTCACGGTCTGGCTCTAGATTTCCTTTATCTCTTACTACTCCCCAAAGGGGTCATCTTCTGGAGGTCAGCAGGTCAGCCACGGCAGCGCAGCTCAGCCTCTATCCCGGTGCTTTCACACCTACTAACCTTCCCTGAACTCAAATCAGCTCGGCTCTGAAACACACAGTTCCACGCACTGTTACTTAGCTCTTCCTGTGTGTGTAACACAGATCCTCATCTGGATTTTGAATTCTTTATAGCTAAGAAGGGGATTACATTTTTTCCCTGCACATAACTGGAGATTTACGCAGCATTGTACACAAGTAGGACTTTTTTTCTCTTTAGTTTTTATTTATTTATTTATTTTTTTGCTGTTTTGAGACAAGGGTTGAGCCTTGAACTCACTGTGTAGCCCAGGCCGGCCTTGAACTCATGGCTCTCCTCCTGCTTCAGCCTCCTAAGTGCTGGGACTGCAGGCGTGTGTTTATTGGTATGTGTTTGCATTCGATAATGGGGAGTCGGTGCGTGTAAATAACAGATCTCAGCTCTTGGTTGTCCCTTTCCCCTCTCTTTCCTCCCCCTTGCCTCCATCTTATGACCCCTTGCCCATTTGAAAAGATCGCCCTCCTTCCTGCTACCTATATTTTATCTTGCTCTTTATATTTTGGGCTTCTCCTATAAGAGAAACCATGTGATATCTAAACTGGGTTTCACTTCATATTATGGTCTTCAGATGCATCCTTTTACCTACAAATGACTCAAGTTTATCCTTCTTTATGGCAGAGTAGTACTCCATTGTGTATAAATACCACGTTTTCTTTATCCTTTTTCTGTTGATGGGCATATAGGTCATTTCCAAGATTTAGCTATTATGAACTGTTCTGCTATACACATGGGCATTTATGATGTCTTTAACTCTTCTGGGAAGGTACTTAGCAGGGGAATACAAGTAAGGTATTTGAAAAATATTTGCTGAATGAATGAATGACCCATGGAGAGGCATCTGCAAGCCCACACCCAGCGTGTTCCGGAACACCCTGCTGTGGCGGGGTGCCCCGAGCTCCTGATTCTACTAAAAAGCAGCGGCTTCTCTGTTCTGGGCAATTGCTAGCTTATTTTTATGGGTCAAAAGATTCATTCTTCATTTGCTGTGTGGCCAGTCTCAGCAGTGCACGTGGAAAATACAAAATATTTCTGAGAAAAAGAGCAATCAAAAGAACACTGACATTTGATATCCAGCCAAATGTAGTTTGTGTAGTTTGTAACCATTTTATGCTTGCTCTGGGACAAAACCTTGGCAGTGAGGCCGTCAGACAGAATGTAAGCAGATAATGTCAACGAGGTCTGGCTCTCAAATGTGACTTTGTCCGATGCTTTTGGCTTCATGTTCCCCACTCGTCCTCAGGTCATTTTGCATTCTATAAATTATACTACCCAACTGCAGTATCACCAGGAAGCTATTAGGTGAGGTAACAATGGCTTATTTTGCAACTAGCTTTGTGAAGTTTTTGTGGTTGTGGTTTTTTAGTAAAAACAAAAAGTACCTTGGCACGCAGAGTACTTATTTAAGTATTTAACTGGTCTTAGTTTAAATTGGCATTCAAAGGAATACTGTTCAAAGAGAAAATATCAATCAGCCAAGTTCTTCTGTTCTAGTAGTCAGTCATAAAAGTGATTAAATGGACGAAATCAGACCCTAGCCCATGGACTGGGTTAAGGGACGAAATTATTGGAATATAACAGTGACACTGAAACTTAAAAGTTCAAATAAATACGTCCAGCACCACGAGGGTTTTTGTTCTGTTTTGTTTCAGTCTTTTTGAGACAGGGTCTCACTAGGCAGTTCAGGCTGGCCTTGAGCTCACTTTGTAGCCCAGGCTGGTCTCAAACTCACAAGAATCCTCCTGCCTCCGCCTCCAGAGTGCTAGGATTACAGATGTGCGCCACCACACCCGGTGATCACAAGAGTTTTGTAACCTAAAACTGTCAGGAGATATTACAGTTTTGCTTCAAATAAATCTGAATTTCTAAGACATTTTCCATTTTTTTCCTCCTAGGGTTTGGAATCACCATTGCTCAGGCAAACCAGAAACAGATCTGTCTCTCTGACAAACTGTTGGCTAGTCGCTTTTTTCCCCAAATTCCTAAATATAGGGATGCGACAGTGGTCTCTGTTCTTTTGTATTCTATAAAACCAGAGGTTCAGCTCTTTTATTTTTAGAGGGAGGGGTAATAAGGAAGGAGAAAATCAAACCATTAGAAAATGGAAATTTTTTTTCAGTTTGTCTCAAGATTAGAAAAAAGAAGAGTGTAAAAATAATCTTTAAACCAGCTAGAGTACCATTCCCATAAGGCTTTCAGTGGAGTGTTAACATTTCCAGCAGGAAAAGCAGTGCAGGTAGCACTGGCCTTTCAAAGTTTCAGCTCCCCTATATTCCTTAGGCTCCCACAACAAGTACCTCCCAAGGGGAGTTGCAAAGTCACAAATCAGTGCCAACCTAAAAACTGGACACTGAAAGGAAAGGCAGCGGGACAGCTGTGACAGGGCAAGGTATGGAACTGAAGAAAGAAAACGAGGGTGCGGCTGGCACTTTGGGGACAGGGTCAGTTCAAACAGGAGGCGCGGAAAACGACACAAAGGGAGAGAGGTGGGCACAGAGCTCCGAGTTCCTCTGAGAGGCAAAGGTTATTTCGGGACACGGAAGGACTATAGAGCAGCTGCCTGAGGCTGACTTCAATTCTGAAAAAAAGAAAAGGAATCCCGCCACAGTTTTCTTCCTTCTCACCTCAAAACTTACGTTGGGAGGTACCTTTCCCCGCGCCTTCAGAAGCAGTCATTAAGGACTCTTACGCGGCAGCCAAGGAGAAAACCGCTAAGAGCAATTTCTTTAACAATCATTAAAGAATAACTGAGCAATTACTCTTAAACCTCGTGTAGTACATTCATTCATCATGGGTATCTCATTCCCTTGTTTATTCTTTCATACATTTGACAAGGTGGCATATTTGGGCACAACACTTTTTTCAGCATAGAAGATTCGTTCAAATATACATATAAACTCGCATAGCACATATAAGTAGCTCCAAAAAGACAAAATTAACATTCCATTTCTTTCATAGTTAGGGTATGTGGTTCTCTATCTTGGCATAGTATTTGCTGCACCCTATCCTATTGATTAGAAGAGATTAGAAAGTAACTCAGAAATGTCAAGAGATACCCTCAATGATGACTTTCAAAATATTTAAATTAGGTCATATGTTTCTTTGTTTTAGCTCTAGGTAGTTTTCTTATATCCTTTAATATATTTTTATTGAATACACATAGTGTTAATTTACTCCTTTGATTGAAAGAAAACCAGAAGAAAACAAACTTTTCCTTTCAGTTGATTGTTTTGAAAAGTGTATTGAAGTGCTTTTATAAAGGTTATGAGAAGCGCTTTAATGTGCCTGTTCTGTTCCCATAACTGCAATTTCGTATGTCCAACTACTACGCTATAGGATACTCTCCAATGACTAGTTTGTTGAGTTTCTAAGAGCCAACAGAAAAAGAAAAAAAAGTCTGTGACTTCATCGTTACAAATTTTCAAAGACCAACATTTGGAGAACTAATTTGAATAACAGACGATTTGGAGAATAGCTATGAATTCTTTTTTTTTTTTTTTTTTTTTTTTGCGGTACTGGGGATCGAACTCAGGACCCTGCGCTTGCTAGGCAAGCGCTTATTCCACTGTGCTATATCCCCAGCCAATAGCTATGAATTCTATACCTTTTGTTTTATACTTCAGAAAATAATATTGCCCATAAAATACAACATAAGTGACCCGTTTAATCTTCTAAGCCCCTCCATATACGCATTATTTATTCTGTCGAAGAAAAGAGACACTGAAGCAGAACCAAAACAGTTTACTGAATAGCACCGATGATGAAAATCCCTAGTTTCATGTCTGTCTAAGTCTGTGCCACCAACTCCAACTGCCTACCAAATGCCCCTGGATAATTTCTTAAAACGTCCCTGGTCTCTCCCTTCTCCCCTGCACAATTCCATAGTTCCCCCAAAGTCCTCTGCCCCACCCCTCCTATCTTCTTTCTGTTGATGACAATGTTTTATTCACAAAGAAAATGGAGACTCTCACAGCCCAGCTCTCTCAGCCCCCCACCCCCATGGAACAGTCCATCCGCATCCACCCTTGCCTCTTCTCCACAGTCTATGGGACTCACCCTCCCAGTTAGGTCACCTTCCCTCACTGATACAAATATGGTGACAAGGGTCAAGGCTCAGTCTTATCTTTACCATCACTACAGTGCTTCTAGTGAAGTTAATCAAAAAAATAAAAAGGCTTTATTTTACTGGTACATTTTGGATGGACATAGCGATACGTTCCTCCCAAGGAATCTGTCCTTCTACATGGTATATTTTGCTTTTCCCCCCCATTCCTCTGCCCTTCTTTTGGTCCATCTTCCCCTCTTTATTTACAACAGCTTTGTTTGCATTTTTTCCTTCTATTCTTTTTGTCCTTTCTTTCCTTCTGACCCTTCTTTTTCCTTCTTTCCTTTCTTGCCTCTTCCCCCACCCCATTTCCTCCCTTCTCATTTGGTCATTTCCTTCTTATTTCACAGTATCTATCATACACATTGGTCCTTGTTTACAGTTTCAGTTTCTCACACCAGCAAAACAACAGGGTTTATACACATGTGCATCTGATTTATTTTACTGAAGAGTATGGTCTCATGGTGCATCCATCTAGCTAGAAATGTCTCAGGCTTATCCGTTATGGCAAAGTAGTACTCCTTTGTATTAAAAACAAAGAAAAACCATCTTCACACATTCATCAATTAATGGGCATGTGGGCTGTTTCCAAGATTTAGCTCTTATAAACTGTGCCACTATAAACATGGGTCCACATACGTATCTGTGGTATGATATTTTTAATTCTTTTGGGAAGATACCAAGAAGAGGAATGGTTGGGTCAAATGGAACCTCTACTTTTGGTTTTTTAAGGACTCTCCACACTGATTTCCAACAGTGGTTGCACCACTCTGCACTCCCACCAACACTGGAGAAGGGCTCCCTTTCCCCACAGCCCCGCCAGCATTTGTTATTGGTTGATCAATATATAATAGACATTCTTCTAGAGTAAAATGGAATCTATGTTGCTTTAATTTGCATCTCTCAAATGACAAGTGATGCTAAACATGGTTTCATGCATTTATTTGCCATTTCTACTTCTTCATCTGAGAAATGTGTATTCATCTCAGATGCCCGTGTTTGGATTGGGCCTTTAAATTTAGGGGTCTGATTTGAGTTCTTTATATAGTCTAGATAGTAGTCCTTTGTCTGAGGAACAGCTGGCAAACATTTTGTTGCCGTGCTGTGTGCTCTCTTCACTGTGTTCATGGTTTTTCTTGCTATGCAGAAGCTTTTTAATAAGAGGAAATCCCAGTTGTTGATTCTTTGTGATAGTTCCTGTGCAATCGGGGTTTTGTTTGTGAAGTCTTTGTCCACATCAATGTTTTTAGTTCTACCTACTCTATCTTCCAGCAGATTTAGTGTTTCTGTGTGGAGGATCACTGGGATGGCTCTCCTCAAAAGAAGAGCATTTGTCTCATTTGTCTAAACCCGGCCCTAATTCCATGTATTGATATGTACAGAGCTTGCTAGGATAATACTTTACTCCCTCAATTGCCTTAAGCAATGCACATGGGTCTACCGCAGGTGCTGGTGCGTATCCTTTGAAGGAATGACAGCTCAGTGATGCCCCACCTGTAGCTTCCAACTAGTATGCATGGGCCAAACCAAATGATACTGTGCTGTCAGCAGAGACTGAGGCCCAAGAAAGAATCCATGATGTCTCAGGGCATGAAGGCCAGACTTCAAAGCTAAAGCACTGACCCCAAAACACAAGGTACTTCCTCAAGCTGTGTTATGCAGATTCTTCCAAACTTAGGGGCTACCTGCTACAGGAATCGGGTGCTCTTTCTACGTAACTCTCTCTGCATATTGCAGAGGCATTATTGTGCCTCCTACCTACCCCAGCCCCCAGTACTTCCCGCCATTCTCAGTCACTCAATCCCAGCCACTACCGTCTTCATGAATTAATAAAACCTCGGTTCGGCCCGGGGTCCAGGCCTTTGTTCTGGTTAACCATTGTTATGAGTGGACTCGGGACCCCTCTGGCTTCCCACAACTGCAGATACGTCTCTGTGTCTTCATTCTCGCTGTGGGCTGCACTACAAGTGGTATATTGGAGTTTACTTATTGGAATTCCAGTAACATCTCCCTGGGATCACGACAGGTTGGTGGAATGGGCTCTCTCTATCTCTGCTTTATGATGTAGATTTTTGATCCATTTGTATTTTAGTTTAGTGCATTTTGAAAGATATGGGTCTAGTTTCAATCCTCAGCATATACAAAGCTAGTTTATCCAGTACCATTTACTAAAGAGGCTATCTTTCTTCCACCAACAAAAGAAGTAAAAGACCCCTGCATAGAAAACTACATTATTTTGAAAAGGAATTGAAGAGGATATCAGAAAAGGGAAAGATATTCCTTGCTCATGTGTAGAAAGAACCAATATAGTGAAAATGGCCGTACTTCCAAAATTGTTATACAGATTTAATGCAATCCCAATCGAGATTCCAATAGCATACCTCACAGGATTAGAGAAAACAATCCTAAAATTCATTTGGAACCAGAAGGGACGTGAAATAGCAAAAGTAATTCTGGACAAGCAAGGCAGGCAGGGGTCATCACTTGGAATTATACTACAAAGCTACTGTGATATAAACAGTATAATACTGCCAAAGAAAACAGATCTGAGGATCAGTGGAACAGATTAGAAGATGTAGAACAACTCCAGACATACTTATCTAACTCCAGACAACCCCACCTGATCTTTGACAAAGGAACTAAACACCTTCATTGGAAGATAGCCTCTTTAATAAATGGTGCTGGGAAAACTGGGTTTGCAGTAGAATTTATACTCATGACCTCTGTTTTTTCTTTTCTCATCAATCTTTACTATTCTCTGACTTTTGCTGCCATCACACTAAGTCCATAATATTAAGTGAAGTAAATCAGACACACAGCTTAAACATAGTGTGATTTTTCTTATGTGAGAAACCCAAAATATAAATAAATTATAGAGCAAAATGAAAGGTAATAGGAAGCAGGGAGAAAGGTCTTTTGCAAAAGGGAAGGGAACTGGGATATGGACAGAAGGGAGAGAGAGGAGGGAAGGAGATGAAACATGAGAAATAAGATGTGTTGCGTACACGTAACACGTGGAAATATAATCATTATGCATTGCAAACCTAATCATAGAATGAAAAGGTCACTGAAAATCTCCGTATTATTAATTGCAGTGAATACTCTACCATGTTTTGTCTTTCTCATATACTGTGAAATTTTTAAAATTATAACCAACTTCTTTGTTGTTTCTTTCTAGACTTACTTATAGCAGCCATCTGAGTCTTCTGTCTCCTTCTCCACTCTTTCTCTAATCACCATCACATTCTGTTCTCTACAATTGCACCTTTAAAAAGAATTCTGAACGTGGGCCCATGCATCCTTACAGAATCCATAGCTTTTGTGTCCATATGTTTCTGAATGTTTTTCTGGAGAGCAAACCATTAGCCTTCAACATATTCTAAAGGAGCCTGTCCTTAAAGCAACTATGGGTCTGCTTTTCTTCACTGTTCTCTCTTTTGATAAAACTACCACTTCATAACTTCTGTTCACATTATATTTTGGTGGTCTCCAAACTGTTATCTCTGGTTTTCATCCTTCTTCTGAGATTCAAATCAACATCAACAACGATCCACCAGACATCTTCCCTAGAACCTAACATGTCTAAAGCAAACTCATTTGCTTCCCAATGAACCTGTAGGCTTTCTTTATCATTTTTGCTTTTGTCTTTTGGGACAGTGTCTCACTGTGTAGACCAGACTGGCATCTCATTCGTGAGCCTCCTGAGTCCTGAGATTACAGGAACCCATTTACAGTACATCCTACTTACTTGTCTCCCCCAGTAGATGCTCCTCTACAGCAGGATTCTGTCTATTGTTATCTGAATTGCCAGAAGCTAACATATTTTTTGTGGCTCAGAAACTGTGAAAAATGAACACAAACTTTGAATCAGATTAGTCATATCCTTTTTTTAAAAAATAGGTAGATCATATTTCCAAGCCATAAAATTTTATGACCAAGCCATAAAATTTCTGATATTATATGAAACACACATTCAGTTGAGAATGGTGGTGCAGCACTGCAGAGGTGGAGGAGGTAGCAGGAGGAATGTTGTGAGTTCGAGGCTAGTGTGGATTAAAAAACAAAATAGCCAAGCACTATGGCACACCCCTGAGATCTCAGCAGTCTGGGAGCCTAGGACAGGGGCATTCCAAGTTTGAGCTCAGCCTGGACAACTTAGTGAGACCCTATCTTAAAATAAAATATTTTAAAAAGGGGTTGGGGATATAGCTCAATGCTGAGGCCCTGAATTCAATCTCTGGTATGGAAAAATAAAAACCCAGAAACTCAAATACACTTGTGAAGCCTGGCTGAGGGATAGACATTGAGATCCCAATCACAAAGCAGCAGGAAATGTGAAATATGAGATGACCTAACGGGACTAAGCTTGTCCTGACTAGTTTTCCAAAGGAGGTAGCTATTAGTCCAAATAACCATGCTCACAACACTGAAGAGTGTTTGGATTATGTCTAGGCTACAGTCAGACCAACCTGGCTTGAATTCTAATTCCACTCTTGACTAGCCTGGAGCCTCTCATTCATTCAACACATATGTGCTGAGTGTGCCAGGCACCTGCACCATGTATACCTAAGATGCCATGATGAATACAATGATACTTAGTTTTTTAACAAAAGGAACCTGTTGGATAAAAGTCATTGGTTATTAGTCGAATAATTAAAGAAATTAAGAGTTTGATCAAAGGCCTCAGAACTACAAGATGCTTGGAGAATGTGCCCTTACCTGTATGTACTCTGGGAGTCAGCAAAGGGGTGGCTGAGAAAGGTTGGCAGGGCTGAGATGTCTTAAACCTGGTGTGGTGGCACATGCCTGTAATCCCAGCACTTAGGAGGCTGAGGCAGGAGGATTGTTCAGAGTTTGAGAACAGCCTGAGCTACAAAGTGAGCTCGAGGCCAGCCTGAACTGCATAGCGAGACCCTATCTCCAAAAGACACACACACACACAAAGAACTGAGATGTCTCAATGAGCAGATGTTGAAGAGGAAAAAGGGGGCAATAGTTTGGTGGAGGAGAGGCTGTGTGCACGAGCTTTCACAGGGCCTCGGCAAGCTTGAGGAGCACAGGAGAGGCCACCGCGTACTTTACAGTGCTGTGGGGAGCATTCTAATAGGTAGCACATGTACGGTGACAGCAAATGAATGCTAGTCATTTTCGATAGGATCAATACAAAATGTCTTCTTGCTGGGGTGTGGGAACAGGAGTTCCTGCACAGCGGAAGGACCCGTGGGTGGGAAGGAACAGCCAGGGTATTTCTGAGTACAGAGGCTGGAGAAGTAGGGTCAGGGGGTGGGGACTCTACAGTTCTGAAGAACATCAGCCAAGCACTGTGTGGACAGGTAGTTGGGTTCAGAAGGACAGAAAGAGAAAAGAAACAAAATCTTTCCCTCTTCTACTCCAAGATATGGATGTGTAATTCAAGTTAGATATACCCACAAGGAATCTTGGAATTTTCTTATTTCTTCTGCTTTAAAACAAATTAGGAATCTCTCATCAAACTATTAATTTATAGTCAGTTAAAAATCTAGAAGAAGAAGCTAAACCACAACGCAAGGTGTGGTCACCAAAACACTAAGAGAGGGAGTACTTCATAGGGTAGAGATTCAGTTCCTTTCACAGAAAGGTGAGCAAACAAAATACAGCAATGGGGAGAAACCTGTAGGTGAAGAGAGACCCGAAAGACTTATTTTTCAATCCCAGCAAGTGGACCTTGTTTGGCTTCTCATTCTAACAAACCAACCTTTAAAAATGTGTGGCATTTACAAGAGGTAGTTGGAAATTTAAGTACTAAGTGGATATTTGATTAGATTAGGGGATTATTTTAAGTTCTTAATTTCTAAAGCTATCCACTGAAATATTTATGAGTGAAGTGATACCATACTTGAGATTGTTTCAAAATAGCCTGGGAGAAGGAAACAAATGATTACAGATGGGTGAGTCTGGTCACTAAGTCAGTCATTCCTGAAACTGGGTGCTGAATCAACAGGGATTCATTTTTCCAGTTTGTCCATATTGACATATGTAGGGGGCTGGGGATATAGCTCAGTGGAATAAGTGCTTGCCTAGCAAGCGCAGGGTCCTGAGTTCGATCCCCAGTACCGCAAAAAAAAAAAAAAAAAAAAAAAAAAACAAAAGCACTTATCATATTGACATATGTTTGAAAATTTCCGTAACAGAAATCTTTTTTAAAAAGGAAAAAAGTCTTGTATTGGCATCTCTGGTAAATGAATAATCTTCAATTCACAGAGAATAATATATTCCAAGTTACCTCATATTTACTCAGCTATTATGAATTTTCTAACACTTGCAGACCTCTACTTGTACCATGATAGAAACTTTTCTAAGGACAAATACAACAATGGAGAATATTTTTTAAATAAAATGTACAAGTCTAAGTCAGCAGTATTCATTGCTTGTATTATCCATTTCAGCATAAGGCAAGGCGAGAGCTTCAGAGGAAGGGTTAGCCTTACCGTTAAGAAATTCTCTTTTTTTTTTTTTTTTGCGGTACTGGGGATCGAACTCAGGACCCTGCACTTGCTAGGCAAGCGCTTATTCCACTGAGCTATATCCCCAGCCCCAAGAAATTCTCATAATACTACTATTTTGCCTGACTTATTTATGAAAGTAAAAGTATCTTTTCTGCTTAAATTAAATTCAATAATTTATCCAATACATTATTGTGTTACAGTTGGATCAGAAAGAAATAACATGCTAGGTCAAATGTTCTTGTAGTTCAATTGTACTGTGCGTGTACTTCTAAAAATACGTTTGCATTTCCTAGATCTTATGTTTCATCCTAGGAATCAATTTCTGCCAACACCTCTGATCATGACAAAGCTTTTAAAGTAAGTTTCCACACTGAGGTATGAACAGAAGAATGAGTCATTCTGTTTCACTGATCTTTTCTTGTTCATTCCTTCTTTCAGTCATCCAGTAACGGTTTACTGACACTTTCAAGACACCAGGGACTGCGCCCAGATCTGGGATGTCGCAATGAAGGAAAGAGGTAAAATCCTGGCCATTTTGGTGTTTGCTGTCCATGTGGTGAAGAGGAAAAGTTGCCTAATTTTTAATAAGTGTTTACCTGGCCGTTTATCAAGTAATTGTAAGTGCTGTGTAGAAAAACAGAGCAAAGAAAGACCATAGGAAACGGAAACACACATGGTAGACGGGTGCTACCTGAGAGACAGCGGTCAGGCGAGGCTGTTTGCGTGAGATGACATTTCCCGAGGGACTGCAGTGGAATGAGGGAGTGCGCCGTGCAGATACCCACGAGGACTGCGCGGCTGTGGAAGGAACAGTGACTGCCGGCTTCCTCAGGTGGGCGTGCACCTGGCATGCGCAGGAAACAGCGAGGAGGCCGTGTAACCACAGCAAGTGAGGTGCCACAGTTACAAGCACCCAGCCAGAGGGGATGCGTGGCTTCCTCACAGGCAAAGGAGTCCAGTGTTCCCAAAGGCGCGATGCACGGGCACCCATAATGACAAGATCAGTTCTACTCAGCTTTGGAGCCAGAGGAAACACTGTGGGGTCAGCATCCTGCCTCTTACTTCGTATTTCCCTTCTTCACGCCCCTAGCTGGCATCTCAGCCTGCCAGCCGGGAGAGGCCTTTGAGAGGGGGCAACCATGCTGCCGTCTAGGCTGCAGGCCAGGGAAGGAACAAGCCTTCAAGCTAAAGGAGATCCAAATTTTAACTACTGCACAGAAGTGGATTTTTTCTTAATTACTGAAATGAGAATAATTGTAGCCCTCAAGTAATCAGAGGCCATTTTATTATCTTGGGCTGACTACGGAAATTCCAGGAGGCATCCAAAGACCCGGGCAGAGAGGGTCCCACTCAGCGGGCTCAGGGGACAGCTGTGAGGGGCAGGGAGGCTGCTCACACGATGCCACATGGTGGTATTTGCTTATTCGATGTAATGGCTTTAAGCCTTAGATCCTTAAGGAGTTTAAGAGCCAGAGAGAAGGCGGCAGATTTTCCATTTGTAACATTAGACAGCCTCCCAGTCTTTCTTTGTTTTCCACTTAAAACATGCCAGGACATTAGGACAAACCACAAGGCTTCGCTATTACTTTTTATTTGTTAAGTCACATATTAGCTTTCTCGTTCTTAAGAATTATTTTTGGTAAACTCCTTGGTGTGTCCAATTCTTTTTCCTAGATGTGTCCCCAATTAATGAAGATCACTGTCTTCTGGAAGCGCGGTGAATGACAGCGTCTTACAGTCAAAACAAACTGTTCTGAGGCAAACGCGAGCAGACACATAGTTAGTCAAGCTGATTCATTAAAGAAAAAAGGACACATTAAAGCTGAATCAACTGTCATCTTTTAGTGATGACTGTTGATCTGATGTGATGAGAGGAAGTTCCTGCACGTGGATAGGCTGCTCCGGCTCCCGGATGGCCTGGGACATCGTTAACTCATACAGACTGATTCTGGCCTCGGTTCAAACTTCGAAGTCTTTGTTCTCTGGGCTCAGAGGATGGCTTTGAAGTTCAGGATAAAGCTCTTCTAACACACCATTACCAAAGAATAACCTTTTGATTATGATCTCATGAAAGTATAATCCATAACTTACATAAGTTAAAACCGTGGCAAACAGTGACGGTCCTGTAATTGGACCTTTATGAATTCCATATGTTACAATCTTTCCATTAGCCAGCAGCCCTGCAGAATACACACATCTCTTCCCCAAAACAGCCCCCGAACTTTCTTAAAAGGCTATGAAACTTTTCACAGCTACTGTCAGCCTCAAACTCTTCAGACCCCTCAGCTTGGGTGCAGATACCTACACCAGGATTTTTGCATACTTGAAGAGGAAAAGTAAATATTTACCCCATATCCAATAAACACTTTATATGCATAAGACAATTTAATCAAAGTCAGTAACTTTTTACATATTTGCATGGCTTGTGTGCTTTAAAAGACACATCTGGGGGAAAAAGAGATTTTTTAACAAATCAGTGTTAAAAATGTACACAAAGACACATTCATGTAACAAAGGCATGCTCTCACATAAAATTCTCAAATTTCTAAGACCTGGTTAGGAAGCCATTCTGTCATTATCTATATTATCTAAGATTTATATTTCTCAAAAAAAAATTTATATTTTTCTCTTTCATTCTCAACTAAATTATATTATACAAGCAAATTAGAAATGAGAATGTTTAATGTGCCTTAACTAACATTATTTTGGGAAGAAGGGCAAAAAGTATGCAAGAAAGGTTTGCAAAGAAAAGTATTTACACTGCACTGAAGAAACAAAACCAACAGAGGTTTCTCCTTCTGTGTATGTGAGGGGGTGTTTATATGAGCTACTGGTAACTGAACCCATGGCCTTCACAGTGAGGTATAACCCCAGGACCTCTTCATTTTTAAAAATTTGTTTTGTCTTCTTGAGACAGAGTTTTATTATGCAGTTCAGGCTGGCCTTGAGCTCACTTTGTACCCCAGGCTGGCCAAAGATCCTCCTGCCTCAGCCTCCTGAGTGCTAGGATTACAGGTGTGCGCCACCACACCTGGCTTACTTTTTATTTTGAGAGAGGATCTCTCAAAATAGTTGCCAAGTTGCCAGAGGCCTTGACCTCAGAGGTTTCTGTGGGAACAAAAAAGAAGTCTGCATTGAGGAAAAATTAATGAAAGGGTAAAAGGTATCTATGGAAAGATTGGTCTCTTCTTTTTGTATGAAACCTCATTGCTTTAAAAAAAGATAAGTACAAAAGCCAACAGCAACAAGAGGACATCTCAAGGGACGAGTCCCCTTCCCTCACAGCAGCTGCAGCCGCCCCTTCCGCTCCCACCTGCAGCGTCACCTTGGAGAGCTTTGTTAGCTGCGAGCAGAGACTTTTCTTCCTTCTGGAACACATTCGAAAGCTTCCAAAAATAATTTTCAGCAAATTTATACACCTCTAGATTCTTTAGTTCAAAATAGCATTGAGATTTTGGGGGGCTCTACTGCCAGTAGATAGTACCTCTCTGCTTATAAATATGTTAGTAGCTTTCAAGTTGAGATTACAATTATTGATTTGCAATGCATTTATTGGATTCATCTGCATTAAAAAATGTGATACTAGGGCTCATATCTCCTGCATTCATAAAGGCAAACCGTACCTGTTCATCAATCCATTTCAATAGTCCAGTTTATTGTATAAAAGTAGATGTCCTGCGGGCAGACATGATCAAAGAAGATCAGTAACAACAAAGGGGACCAGGACTGGGCTTTTAAGTAGTGTGACTGTTTCTAAAAAAAAAATCCATGCGTTTATGAGGCCCCCAGAAGAGAGAAAAGATAAGCAGCTATGTAAGGAAAGAAATAGAAGAACTGATGCACACAGACCAGCAAGGCGCATGTGATCTGAGGCACGGTTTACTAATGGATGGAAACAGAGGCTCTGACAACTGAGTCTCAGAGCACTGGGT